>CAEGAE010039697.1:0-15232 GCA_903067095.1 Girardinus metallicus
ACCAAAACGGATCCTAAGGCCACCAAAACGGATCCCCTCAACACCTGGGCTGGTCTAGAGATTCTGTCCATGAAAGTCATGAACAGAATCGGTGACAAAGGGCAGCCCTGGTGGAGTCCAACTCTCACCGGAAACGAGCCCGACTTACTGCCGGCAATGCGGACCGGACTCTGACACCGGTCCTACAGGGACCTGACAGCCCGTATCAAAGGGCCCGGGACCCCAAACTCCCAGGGAACCCCCACAGGGCTCCCCGAGGGACACGGTCCAACGCCTTCTCCAAGTCCACAAAACACATGTAGACCAATTGGGCGAACTCCCAGAACCCTCCAGGACCCTGCTGAGAGTGTAGAGCTGGTCCAGCGTTCCACGACCAGAACCAGAACCACACTGCTCTTCCTGAATGCGAGGTTCGACTATCCGACGGACCCTCCTCTCCAGAACCCCTGAATAGACCTTACCAGGGAGGCTTAAGAGTGTGACCCCCTGTAATTGGAGCAAACCCTCCGGTCCCCCTTTTTAAACCATAACAATGAAACAGTAAACAATAATATAGACAATAAAAAAAGTTCATCATAAGACAAAAACAGTAGGTTCTTTTCCTAGATGTCAAATCTTTGGGAGTTTGACATCTAGTAACATTTCTGCCCATTTTCTTTGCAACACGTCTCAAGTTCTGCCGTTTGCGGCGGCATTAGTGCCATAAAGAGGCTAATGCGCTTCCAGCAGGACACGCAGGCTTTTCGTTCAACAGATCATGTGACACACTAAGTTTAATTTGGCTGAAAAGCCACTTCAGTTAGAGCCTGCTAGTTCTGGGATAGTTAGGAACATCTGCTGTGTTTTCATTTATTGTTGACCTGTTACTTTTTTTGTTGCTGGTTTTGAATTCCATGATTTTTGTCTGAATGAATATATTTATTTCCAAATAGAAGTAGAAATGTCAGAGTAGAGGCCTAAAGACCTGACCTCATTTCTCAGACTTTGTTAGAGATGCAGCGCTCTTCTATCACTGATCAGCTGTTTTCCCTCCTGAGCCCGTCGGCTTCCTGGATTTTCTAAAGAAACTCTTGATTTTGGCAGCGGTGTAAACTCTATAAACTCTTGATTTTGGTGTAAACTTTCGGCCCCCTCCGCGCCCGCTGTCTGCGCACCGAGAAGCTTCTGCTTGTTTTTCTAAAATGTCTGGAGATGTCAGAGATATGATCTCTGCTTCAGACAAAACAAACTCTACGCTTCCACTTATCTGATTACAGGGCGACACTTTAAAACAAAGAATCATTCGCTAGTCTTTATAAGCACATTGAAGAAACCGCTAATTAAATCCGTCTTTAAAAGCAAAATGAATTCTAATTCTTCTCTGAGGTCAAACCTCCAGTTATTATCATGATGAAGCTGTAAAAATATTAACCAGCCTTTAAAATTACAAGGTGCTTTTTGTCAAGTACATTTTGTCTTGTACTTCAATGAAAGGCAGTTGGCAGTGACGTGGCCTTTTTATGGCAGTAAAAGTGCTCCGTACCTCATGGGAAGGAAGTGGCGTTGTTGAGGCCAGGCTCCTGACTGACCAGTTCAGGTGGTTAAAGCTTTATTAAACGAGGTGCAGATAAAAACACAGTTTTGTGTCAACGTGAACCTGTCAGTCAAGATGGCTGCTTCGGAGCCCACCATGTGCTCAGGCGCTGTGTTCTTAAAATCTTCCAACAAACTTAATTGACGAAGGGATTGAAGACTTCCTCTGACTTCACTAGCATCACACGGTTTGTTAAAAAGGAATCCTGTCTCCTCTAAAACTCCACGTAAGTCTGGATCTTTCATGGTTGCTACACATTGGCCTGTAAGCCTTAGCAGGCTACCTGAAGTTTTCTGTTGGGTTCTAACTCATGCTGTCGACTGCAGACAAAGAAGACCCATTGCAGTAGCTCTGCCCACGTCTCCTTTGGGAATGTGTTCGATTGAAGCAGGAATCCACTTCCGACAAGCGGAGGAACCACAGCAATATTTCTGCTGCAGTCAAAGTTGTTTTTAACTGGCCAGACCTGTGGAGAGTCAGACTGACCAGGTGAAGCTGGTGGTGATGTGCGCATAGCCTCACAGCTTCCAGCTCAAGCCGTCTGAATTTCGTCTCCTTCTCTGCTTCAGTTTCCAGCTTTTCTCACTGGGCTTCAGCAGCTCCCTCTGCTGTGAGCCGGCCGAACCTTGAGGCTGGAGCTTCCACCGGATCCTTCTGTTGCTCAGGATCAAAGGAAGGATCACAGTAACGCCCCATCGCCTGGGGCGTTACTGTCAAGGATCACGGTAACGCCCCATCGCCTGGGGCGTTACTGTGAAGAATCACAGTAACGCCCCATCGCCTGGGGCGTTACAGTACCATGGCAGCAGCTCCTTCCTCTCTGAAAGGGGGGTTCCTACCTCAACAGAAGGAACACAATCGTCTGGACCACTTTTATTGGATTTCAAGCTCAACCATCTTCTGCAAAACTATATTCTTAATTTCACTTAAGAACACAGTATGTTTATAATATGTTTAGCAACGTGTGTTGCTAAACGTTCAGCACTCCACCTTATAACCAGCAGCCTGAATGAACTCTTCTGTTGAAGCTCATCTCTGAACAGTCACAAGGCTCTCTCAAATATTGGGATTGTCTTCGGCTCCGGGAATAAGGATCCCGGACGAGCCCCCGCTTGGGTTACAGCTGGTTCTTCAGTAAATCAGAGCTAAAATCCCCGTCCACAGCTGCATTTGATTCATAGTAACTGAAACATCTTTTATTTGTGTTCCAGCCTCCTATTACTTTCATTGCTGTGTAATATTTCTGTAGCCGTTTAGTGAAACCCTGCTGGTGACTTTATTTTTCTGCTTTAAGGTTTCATCGCCACCAGGTGTTATGAATTTCTAACAGTTCCTGTTTTGCAGATAAAGCGCTCCAATTGGTTTAAGCTTGTGATCAGCAGAGATGCTATTGATGATAACTCTAACCGTAGTTTCTGCCTCTGAAGGAAGACACGATGTTCTGAAGAATTACACCCAGCTGGGGAAACCAGTCCGTGCAAACTGGCAGCGTTTCATGGAGAACCTGAACTAAGGAGGAGAAAATCAAAAAGCTCCAAACACCCTGAGAGAAAGGAGGGATTCTGGCAGAATCACAAGCTCCTGGGAAAGTCTGTGAATAATTCAGGATTTAACTGTTGTCATTTCCTCTCAGGAACTAATCAAACAGGAAAAAAGGTCACTGGAAATAAAAATGTGGACCTGCAGAAAGTCTCTGAAGGTTCCTCAGTGTCTGAGTGGGAACCTCCAGACTCGCTGCTCTGCTGAAAACTGCAATGTAGAATTTATAAAGAACCAGCTAATGTTTTAAAAAGTGACAACAAGTGAATGTTTGAGTTTTTCAGTTGAATTTTCTCAACAGAATCACACTAAAAGTGCCTGTAATCATTTCTGCAGATGTTTTTCTTGTCTTCAGGTTTCTTTGTTTTTTTACATAATTTTCCACATTAATATCTGATAAAAGGAAATTTGTCCATTTTTTCTTTTACTTTAAAACTTAAAATAGTGAATAAAATGTTTTGGTTTTTTCCTATAGTGGATATTTCTCACAACAATGACAAGTTGCCTTTTTTCAGAAAGTTGTGTATGTTGACAACTCTAAAGGTTTAAATATCTGAACTGGAGACAAAAATGGATGTTTGGGTTATAAAGCTGTCAGAAACCTGCTTTACACATTAAAACTGTAAATAAAATTATATATATGGATTTTTTTTTTAACATAATTTTCCACCAGTAATGAGCTGAGCAGTTCCATCAGGTGTTTGCTATTTGCTGCTGGCTAGTCTGAAGGAGCTCAGTGGAGAGGCGGAGCTAGGCCCACCCAGGCGTTTGGCAGCTGGATGGTTGCCATGGAGATGAAAGGATTTCTCAAACAGGTTTGTTTCTGATGAGCAAAAAACATGAAAACATGATGACAAAAATAAGTCAGTTTTACATAAAACTTCCCCTCTAAACGCCGAATCCCGACTTTGATCTTTTGAGAAATAAATCAGATTTCCTTTCGTTCAGGGCCATAATCCTCTGTTGAAATCTGTGCTTTAAAATCACAATAAATGTCCTAAGTAGATCTTTGTCTACAACGTTTTTTCTAAGTCAACCTTTTAAAGCCGTTGCTTTGCGGATCCTAAATCCTAAACATTTTTTTCCTAGAGGTCATGTGACATTTGCGGCTCAAACGGTTTTTATCCGCAGCCCTGAGAGCGAAGCGGCTCTAAATGTTGCGGACTTCAGCATCGAGAAGAACCTGGCTGCAGCAAACAGGAAGGGGCGGGACGGACCGCTGTCAGTCTCAGACCTCATTTGGAAACCGGACATTTGCACTCCGGAAGTGAAGGGGGCGCCATTTCCTATATTATCCGCGGTCTCCCGTTTTTATTTTCCTTTGAAATCTGTGATATATTTTCACCTTTTGGAAGGTTTTTCACTCTCAGCTTGTATTTGAACTTCTCTCTTTCATTTACTTCACGGTTTTTAACCGGTGTATTTCTAAATCTGCTCCTCAGTCGCATCTTGTCGGGCTGCTACTGCCTCTAGTGGGGTGGGGTGGTAGCACAACTAATATAATTACATTACTAAATCAGAATAGCACAAAGTCTTTATTATTTATTAATTCTGGCATTACTGGAACAGTAAAAGATAAATTCCCTCACAAAAGAACATACCTTTCCATTTTCTTAAGGAGGTAGAGCTAATTACAAGACCTGAAAGTGGCTCCAGTTTGACTCGATGGCCGACCTGTTGAACCTGAGGCTGATCTTAAATACCTCGGGTCGTTCCTGGACAGTCGGCTCGACTTTGCTGAAAACACTGAATATGTTTTTAAGAACTGTTCTCAGAGACTCCACCTTTTAGGAGACCCAGTGATCTGGGCGTCACCCAACGAGACGTCGTGTACAAGACAATGTTGAGAGTTTTAACTGTTCATCTCCTCGGCGGCTGGTTTGGTCATATGAGCTGCAGAATATCAAACTTTTAAGAATCGTTTTAATGGCAGGTTTAACATCAGGTGAAACCAGAAACTCTGTCTCGACTGTTTGCTGAAAGAACAATATTTTAGCAGCTCGTCCATCGGTTTGACCCTCTGAGCTCGTGGAGATGTTACCGTTTCCTTCTGGTACCTGAGAACTTCGATTACAAGACATTTATTAACAGTGCAATAATTATTCTTAACCAAACTAAATGATAACATTTAGCTGTAGCAAGTCTTCTACTCGATGTACAAATTGTTCATATTGTGATTCTATGAATGTGTTTTATTTGATTGTTTTAGAGTCAAAGGAAAATTTACCTTGATAGATGAAACAGTTTCATCTTATTTTTTCCTGTACATAGGACTCTACCAACAAAAAGTCTCAGAATAACGGAGCACCATTAGAGCAAAAACGTGAACTTTTCCTTGCATCCAACAACCTGAAGTGTTTTTCTTCTGTGAAGCTAATTTTGTACTTTGTTCTGACCTCTTGACCCAACTGGACCTGTTGTGACATTAGGTTTCTGTAATGTTTGTCATTGTTATTCTTCTACAATCAAATAAAAAAATGAACGAACGGCGCTGACGTCACATCCGCATGAGCAAATCCCGCTTTGAGTTTCCATGACAACTAGAAACGACCAAGTGGTGTTTGAGACGCAGATAAAGCAACACTGTTGTCTTCCAAACATAACGGGCTTTCAGTGTTCCTGGGTTTCCAAGCGGTTCAAATATCCGCCGCTACCAGCTAAAGCTAAAGCTGGCGGCCGGATCGGCTCCTTCAGCCTCAGACTAGGTAAATACAGGAGCCTCCTGTGTTATTTCCACCCAATCGCTTCTGTATTCAGCCTGAAAGAGCCAGACAGCCGAGAACCGATCCGCCTGGACGCACCGCGGGGAGCCCCGTCCTGTCTGAGCTCTTCACAGGAACCACGCAGAAGGAACCGCATAAAGACCCGCAGGACCACCGCAGCACAAACCGAACCGTGACCCGTTACTTGGCCTCTGTGGACACCAACCACAACCATCACACATAATACACCTGAGAATAAGTACAAGACCAGGTCCGTTAGAAAGGATTAAACTGTCTGGATGCTTCAATAACATATTTTACAAGGAAAATGTCAGAGAATATCACCTGCTAGCAGAAGCTAAAGCTAATATTAGCCACAAGGTGAAACTCACATCTTAACCTTTCTCCAGCGGATGTTCATCTTAACGGTTATTTTGGCCACGCCCTGCAGCACCGAGTGTAAGATGACGTCTTCGACAGACCGGAAGTGACCGAGCCGCTTTTCCCCGAACGGGAAGCTGACGTGCAAAGAGCCCTTTGGGTTTTAATCTGAATAAATCAGCTCCTGTCTCCTGTGTTAAAAAGAAGTGCTGCCCCCTGGCGGCCGCTCAGATAAAAACTGGACCATGACGTCATTTCCTGTTACGAGTCATATTGTTGACCGATCAGGAAGTTGGATCGGCTGTAGTGCCGTTGCCATGGTTACCATGGAGGGCTCGGTAGGCTGAGCCTAAGCACGCGGAGTCCGACAGGTCGATGGTGTAAACCGGAGCGTTGAAGACGTCGGACAGAACCTGAACAGAACCAGAACCTCAGTGGTCAGGACCGGGTCCATCTGGATACCAGAACCTCCAGCAGAACCTGGAGAACCCACCTGCAGGATCTGCCTGTTGGCCGAAGCGCCGCCGGTGGCCAGAACCCGAGTACCGGACCCTGAAACACAGACAGAACGGTACCGGTCCTGGTTGTGATCGGGCCGGGACATCAGGAGACACGAGGCAGAGACAGAGACTCGTCCTACCGATGGAGTATCCGAGTCTCTCAGCGTGGAGCCGGCGGGACAGAAACTGTCCCTCCACCAGAGCCCGGACCTCCAGCTCTGGACTCCAGGAGGACACCTGGGAACAGGGGGACAGGTGAGGGACAGGGGGACAGGTGAGGGACAGCAGGGGGCGGGGCTTCCTGTCTGACCTGGCGGTCGTTGGCGTCGAAGCGATGCAGACCAACGGCGGGAGGCGTGATCTCCATGGTGTCAAAATAAAAACCTGGGGGGACAGAGAGACATCAGAGAGGACAGCAGGGGGACGCCAGGGGAGGACAGAGGACGGCTTGTCCACCGATGTTGCCGTGGTTCCCCAGCGGCGTCCCGTCCAGCGCCTGGGAGAAAACGTCCCAGGACCCAGAGCAGCAGCGGTCCCGGACTCGTTCGCGGGTCAGAGAGCCGTTCTTAAAGCTGGGAACAGACACAAGCTTTTATTGTGAAGGGCCAGCGGCGGCAGCATCAGCCTGAGGACGAGGCCTACCAGAGCAGAGCCATGAAGCCGTCCGGCTCCACCGGGCTGCAGAAGACGTGTCCCTCCAGGGACGGACGCGGTTCAGAGAGGGACAGGAACAGCGTGTCGCTCGTCCCCAGACTGACCTGGAGAGAGAGAGGACTCAGAGACACGGAGGACAGAGACACGGAGGACGGCCTGGACTCACCGCGATGTCCCCCTGATGGAGACACATTCCTGCCAGAGACGCTGAGGAAGAGGAGGAGAGACGAAGACGTCAGCAGGAGGTTCTGATCTGGAGGTTCTGCTGAGTTCTGCAGGTCTCCAGCAGAACCAGAACCTCAAACATTATTCAGGTTTGTTTATCTTTTTGTTGTTCAGATTTAATTTGAGATTTTTTCATTTCCATCAAAATACTTTAAATTAAATCATTAAATTTCTCTGTGTGAGTTAGAGGAGACTGGTGCAGCTGCACCGCCCCCTGCTGGCCCCCTGCTGGCCCCCGGTGGCCCCCTGCTGGCCCCCGGTGGCCCCCTGCTGGCCCCCGGTGGCCCCTGCTGCCACCTGCTGGCCCCTGCTGGCCCCCGGTGGCCCCCGGTGGCCCCTGCTGCCCCCTGCTGGCCCCCGGTGGCCCCTGCCGCCCCCTGCTGGCCCCCGGTGGCCCCCTGCCGCCCCCTGCTGGCCCCCGGTGGCCCCTGCTGGCCCCTGCCGCCCCCTGCTGGCCAGGCCGTCCTGCTCTGTCTCACCTGGGTTGTCTCCAGTGAACGCCACGACGCTGCAGCTCCCAGAGAAACCATAGCGACGCTGCAGGAAGGACGAGACGGGGCCCTGCAACACCAAGAAGGACCAGTAGGGACAGGAAGGAACCAGTAAAGAGCAGTAAACCAGTTAACCCAGTTACCAGGACGGCGGTGGACGGACACGGCTCTCCCAGCAGGCGCTCCAGGTTGGTTGCCGTGGCGTCCAGGCAGACCTGAGACCACTTCCTGTCCCGGATGTCCAACAGATTCATCCCAGAACCTGATGGACCAATCAGAGAAGCTTCCTGGTCATGTGAGCGACCAGAGGTCAGAGGTCAGGGGTCAGATAGTACCGTCGCTGTAGTCGATGGCAGCGTAGTGACCCAGGAAGAGAGACGCCCCGAAGCTGCTGACCAATGAGATCCTCTGAAAGACACAAGGGGACATGAGGCAGCAATAAAACACAAGGGGGCGTGGCCAAAGGGGGCGGGGCCTACTGCTGTGGCTCTGACCTCAGTGTCCTGGAACTGGTCCGGTCGAGTCTGCCGCACTTTGGAGATCTGGTTTCCAGTGAAGCGCTGCAGGAGGACACGGACACGTCCTTCAGACAGAGAGACAGACAAGCAGAAAGACAGACAGGTGGACAGACAGGTGGACAGGTGAACCTCGTAGGCTCGGGACCCAGTGATGTCTGCCAGCCTCATGGCGCCCCCTGCTGCCTCCTGCAGCGCTTCGCACTGCGGCCCGCTGCTGGAGTCCATCCACACGGGACTGTCCTGGACCGAGAAGCTGTCCTGAGGACACACACACCGTCAGGACACACACACAGCTGCGCACACGCACACGCACACACCTTCAGCTGCTGGTGCAGGTTCTGACCCGGGTCCAGCTGGGCCAGAGTCCGAGCCGCTCCGGTCCGCCAGAACACGGCGCCATGTTGCTGAGGAGGAAGAGGAAGAGGAAGGGTTCTGGACCGGTTCTAGAGAATCCACTCCCAGCAGAACCTGAGCCTCACCTGGCCGGAACCGGACAGCGCCCGGACCCGGGAGAACCCGAATCCCGCCGCTTTCATCCTGTCCAGCAGCAGGTCCAGAGCCTGAGGGACAGACAGCCAATCAGGAGGCAGAACGATCCGGGTCAGCCGAGCTCAGCGCCGGGTCAGCCGTCTCACCTTGACCCACATGAGCACAGGTGAGGTGACCGTCAGCCCGTCAGGACGGATGTGAACTCCTCCCAGAGTCCTGAACAAAGACACTTTTCAGAATAAAAGCCTGGCCCACTGCAGCTTTTCAGAATAAAAGCCGCTGGACGTCACCTGAACTCGGGCAGCTCCGAGTCGAACTGCACGCTGTCCTGATGGACCGGGCCCAGGTCTCCATCGATGGCCAGCGCCTTCAGCTGCACAGCCAACACACCCGTTACTGGGCCGGTCTACCCACTGCTAGCACTACGGCTAAAGTTAGCATACTAAGGCTAACTAAACCTGATGTAGGCAGTGAATGTAGGCAAGCTAATGCTAATTTTAAAATCCAAATGCCAAATGAATTCACAACAATTAGCTTTTAGCATAAAGCATATGACGTAGCATAAAGACACAACTTTAGAGCTAGCATGCTAACACAAACCACAACAATCTTTGGTCTTTATTGTTTATTGACACAAACGTCTCAGGATGTTTTATTTCTGTATCATTTGGTTTTTATAATTATCAGGATTCAGATCAACCATCCAGAGACTCAAATGAAAAAACACAAAACGTCCTTCAGCACCCAGAATTTTATGGATCAATCAAATTTTATCTGTAGCACATTTCAGCATCAAGACATTTCAACGAGCTTTACATCATAGAAACACAACGTCACACATCAGGTGATGGATTATTGTTTCATGGATTATGTTTCGTCTGGATTTAGAGGAGCTCAGGGTTTCAGCCGTTTTCCAGATTCCTGGAAGTTTGTTCCAGATCTGTGGTGCATAGAAGCTGAATGCTGCTTCTCCATGTTTGGTTCTGATGCAGAGCAGAACCAGAACCAGCAGGTCGATCCGGCAGCTGCAGATCTCTAACATATTGTGGAGCAAAAACCGTTCAGTGATTATAAACTAACGATAGTATTCTACTCTCTGAGCTACAGGGAGCCAGTGAGAGGACTGTAGAACCGGGCGGCGTGGAACCGGGCGGTGTGGAACCGGGCGGTGTGGAACCGGGCGGTGTGGAACCGGGCGGTGTAGAACCGGGCGGCGTGGAACCGGGCGGTGTGGAACCGGGCGGCGTGGAACCGGGCGGCGTGGAACCGGGCGGTGTGGAACCGGGCGGTGTGGAACCGGGCGGCGTGGAACCGGGCGGTGTCTCCGTCCCCCTGGTTCCGGTCAGAACCCGGTTCTGGACCGTGGGTCGGTCAGTCTGACCTCTAAACGCCTGGATGAGTTTCAGACTTTAGTCTCTGGTTCTGGAAACGTTCTGCAGCTGGAGGAGAACCACTGTGGAACCCAAGGGTCGGGTCGGAGGTCAGAGGTCAGAGGTTATCTCTACTCTCAGGTTACTAATATAAATATAAGCCTCAGTTTATCATAAGGTAACAATGTAAAAGTTTTAAAGCAGATTCAAAATTTTCAATCAGCTACAAAAATAAACGTCTGATTCTGACTGGATTCCTGCCGCCGCCATCTTGGATTATGAGTCTGGTGTCGGTGTCCCATCAAGGCGGTCCGACCCGACTGGACCCTGATCATTGACTGCTGTGGGGGTCAGTGAGTTCTGCTGGGTCAGGCCCGGTCAGAACCACAGCAGGTTCAAAGTTAAACCTGATCGAACCAGACAGAACTCTGCTGGGTGAACTTTGACCTCCCACATATTCTGGTTCTGCTTGTTCTTTAGTTAATAGATACTGTGTAGTTAATGTCGATTCGGGTCAGAACCAGTAGTTCTTCACGGAACCGGCTCTCCAATCTGAGCTGGACTCTCTGCGATACTCAAAGTGAATCTCATCACTTCCGGTATAAACAAACCTCCGCGTGCTTTTCATAAACAAACATCTGTGGCACCAACTCTCTGCATTTTAGTTCTGCGTCTGCGCAGTAAGTTCCGTCCACGCGCATGCACGCGCCTACGTAAACACAAGCGTCTCCCGGAACCGGCAGGTGGACCGAGTCCGGTGAGGTTTTACCTGCTGGGTACTGAAGTCCAGGCCCAAGTAGAGAGGAGAGTCCGGCTCCGACGCTGCCATGCCGAGAACAGGCGCATGCGCACTGAGCGCTAGGGGCGGGGCGGAGAGATTTAAAGAGACAGGCGGAGAGCGAGAGAGAGAGAGGGGCGAGGTAGAGGGGGCGGGGCCAGGTGTTCCTGCAGGGAGCCGGAACCAGGAGGAGGAAGATGGACGTGTCTGCGCTGAGACAGCAGTACAGGATGTGCAGAGACAAGCAGAGGACAGAGCTTCAGCTGCTGAGGACAGGTGAGGGGACAGCCAGGTTCAGGGTTTGGTTCTTAGCTTCTGCTCAGTGGCGTCTCCAGCTGATGGACAAGTGTCCTCTCTGTCCTCTCTGTGTCTCTTCCACATGTTCCAACAGCTGATCGTCCATCTGGTCCAGATTATAATCTTCAATGTTTCTGATGATTTATCCAACAGACTCCAGATCCACATAAACATCAAAACATGATAAATGTCAAATCAAACCGTATCAAAGATCACAGCGGCGTTTTGACTGCAGCTGATCAGTCAGCAGCCAGTCTGAACAGGAAACAGAAGAAGTTCTACCAGAGGAGGTCTTAGCCTAGACTAGCCGTCCTCGCTTAGCAGTCCTAGCTTAGCGGTTCAACCTTAGCGGTCCTAGCTTAGCGGTTCAACCTTAGCAGTCCTAGCTTAGCGGTTCAACCTTAGCGGTCCTAGCTTAGCGGTTCAACATTAGCAGTCCTAGCTTAGAGGTCCTAGCTTAGCAGTCCTAGCTTAGTGGTTCAACCTTAGCGGTCCTAGCTTAGTGGTTCAACCTTAGCGGTCCTAGCTTAGCGGTTCAACCTTAGCAGTCCTAGCTTAGTGGTTCAACCTTAGCGGTCCTAGCTTAGCGGTTCAACATTAGCAGTCCTAGCTTAGAGGTCCTAGCTTAGCAGTCCTAGCTTAGCGGTTCAACATTAGCAGTCCTAGCATAGCGGTTCTAGCTTAGCCGTCTTCTCGTAGCCGTCCTAGCCCCTAACCCTAGCTAAGCTAACGGATACGCTGCAGCTGACCAGGAACCATCAGATTATTGATCAGATTATTGATCAGATTATCTAATCTCTGAGATCTCTTGTCTCCAGACTCCTCTGACCTCCTGGACGTCGTCAGCGTCGTACCTGTTGCTCAGGGTTGGATGTCGTCATGGCAACCAGCCCGCCCCTCCCCTCCCGGCCCAAAGACGTCGGACCCGTGGCGCGTCCACCTGGACCTGCACCGGCGCCGCCCTGCGGTCGTCTTGGAAACGGAGCAGAGCAGTTGCAGGTCCAGAACCGCCTCCAGTTGGTTCTGGTTCCGACCCGATTCGCCTCTGATCTGGACCTCTGCTCTTCATCCCCAGATGTTCCCACTCCTCATCCTCACAGGCCCCGCCCACAGACACACACATGGCTGGTTCTGGTTCTGCCCGGTCCAGAGGAGGCTTCACCAGATGCTGCGTCAGCCTGGACCAGAACCAGAACCAGGACCAGCACCAGGACCCAGGAGGCGGGTCCGGGGCCTTTCAGAACCGCTACCCGTTCCCCAGCAGGAGAACCCTGAGGATCTCTGAGGCTGCCAGGAGGCTGGGCCTGTACCCGTCCTCCTGAGGTTCTGACGGGTCCAGAACCCGACTGGAACCCACCAGAACTAACAGAACCTACTAGCTCCTGTTTCTGTTCTTCATTGTCCTCTGGACCTGAGCAGAACCGAGCCCAGATAGAAGCTGCTGATTGGTCTTATGTTTCTGTTTCAAACATGATGTACAGAAATGTCTCCAGAACCGGAACCGGACCGGTTCTGATGGTGTAACGCTTCCAGAACCCTTTAATCAAAATCATTTGTAGCTTATTAATTCATAAAGATATTTAGTTTTTTAACCTTTAGATTCATTTTTAGGGTTTTTATCGCTGCTGAACTTAAAGCTTTTAAAAGGTTTTTCACTTTGTTTCTGTTATTTTATGTTTACTGCTTTTAAAATCATATTTCAGTATTTCCTCATCCCTCTGAGGTTCTCCGTCTTCCTCTTAGGTTTTACAATCATATTTCAGGAATTTGTTTCATTTTGGTTTTCATTTCTTTTCTTTTATTTTTGTGTAATTCTTTTTTCCGTTTATTGATTTAAGTTGCTTTCCGATATTCTGACGTTGATGGTTTTTCGTTTCCATCCCACTAAATTTATTCTCACTGTTTTATTTAGATTTTTTTTATAAATACAGGGAACCTCGTTTTCCGCTGGGTCGCGTTCCGAAAAGAACCCGAAGTAGTTACCTTTATAATGTACAATTATTATACAGCATGATTAAACAGTCTACACTGAAACCAAATAACAGAACCTGCTTTCAGGATGTGCGTGTGCATCAATCATTAAAGCTTCTCCTCCGATGTTTGGCGAGATTCTCAGCTGATCCCGTCCAGCGAGCTTCCGGTCGGGCTTTGCGAGTTTCCATCTCCTGGATGTATTACGTACATTTAAATACCGGAACGTTATTGGCACACAGGTGGAGAAGAAGAGCGGAGACTGTTTAGCCAATCAGGACGCAGAACACAACGCACTGTGGAAAAAAAAACTGCACCAAAAATCCGCGAAGCAGCGAGACGTGAAAGGCGAACCGCGTCATAGCGACGGTTCACTGTATATAAAAATAAATGTAACTTTGCTGCGTTTTCAATTCGCTTTTTTAAACTCGTCGCACTTTTTGACCCTCGAAGGCCACTATCCACTTTGTACAAAGATCGTCTGTGCTTGTTGAGATGCCTCGGTCTTTCTGTGCCGCAGCTTCTCCGCCCATTTCTGAGCAGCGGGTTATGTAAAGCCGTTCAGAGTGAGACATCTCGCAGTTTGTTCCTCTCTGCAGCTCCATGAAAACATTTCCGTCGCGGAGCGTCAGGTCTGGGGATCTTCCAGGTGTTTCGGGTCCCTTAGCTCGGAGTCAGCGACTCGTCGTTATCTGCGAGGTAACTCTGAAGTCAGAGGTCAGCCTCCTGACCCACAAATTATTAACAACCTGCTAGCTGCTAAGTGGAAGCGTCTCTGTGACTCTGGAGATAAATATTCGGCTGCTTTATGAAATATCTTCACTTGTATCCGGTTCCGGTTCGGAGAGAACTCTCACGTTGCTATGAGTTTAAATAAAACCTAAAGTTTAACCCTGAAAGTGAAGAATGTGTTGCTAATTAACATGAGCTCTCGAAGTAAAGTTTGTGTGTTCACGTGATGGAAATGACGTCATTTCCTGTTAAAGATTTCAAAGTTCAATCGTAAAGTCAGACTCAGTAAAACTTTTCGGTCTTGGATTCTGGTTCTGATCCGGTTCGTGGAGGACTACGTTTCCCACAAGGCAAATGGAAACCGTCTATTCTAGCTTTAGCCTTCAAAATAAAAGCTTTGTTTTGTTTATCTTTGTTGGTTTTGGACCAAAACTTTATTCAGATGATTGAAGAATATATGAGATATGATGATGAATTATGACAGTAATACGATATTAAATACGTTTTAGCAGCTCTGAATCATAAAAATAATGATTTTATAGAACTATCTGTATCAGATCAGAAATATTAGATAACATTTATTAGTTTTGATTGATGGTTACTGTCAAGATTTAAATGTTAGTTTACTATCAGGTTGGTTAGAAAGCTTCAATTTTCATATAAGTTTATACTTCCTTCAGCTTTTATTTTAAAATATTCCCACCTTTCTGACCTCTGACCTGATGATTATGACCCTCAGACGTCAGCGAAACGTCTGCTTTTTAGTGTGAGTGATTCTGGACCTTCTGACTTCTCTGACCTGATTCAGCCCGTTAAAACTGAACGGATTTCCAGACAAGACGGGAATCCCTGTCCTGTGCCTGACTTCCTGTCCTGTGCCTGACTTCCTGTCCTGTGCCTGACTTCCTGTCCTGTGCCTGACTTCCTGTCCTGTTCCTGACTTCCTGTCCTGTGCCTGACTTCCTGTCCTGTGCCTGACTTCCTGTCCTGTGCCTGACTTCCTGTCCTGTGC
>CAEGAE010039703.1:0-65276 GCA_903067095.1 Girardinus metallicus
TGATGTCCTTACACAGCTCTCTGGTCTTGGGCATTGTGGAGATGCTGGAGTCTGATTGATTGAGTGTGTGGACAGGTATCTTTTATACAGGTAACGAGTTCAAACAGGTGCAGTTAATACAGGTAATGAGTGGAGAACAGGAGGGCTTCTTAAAGAAGAACTAACATGTCTGTAAGAGCCAAAATTCTTACTGGTTGATAGATGATCAAATACTTATTTCACACAATAAAATGGAAATTAATTATTTAAAAATCATACATTGTATTTTTCTGGATTTTTGTTTTAGATTCCATCACTCACAGTTGAAGAGTACCTATGATAAAAATTACAGTCTTCTACAAGCTTTGCAAGTGGGAAAACCTGAAAAATCAACAGTGTATCAAATACTTGTTCTCCCCACTGTACATGATGCGTTTTGGGGAAAAAATGCAAAATCTGTAAAATGTTGAGGGTGGTTGTAAAAAGGAAAATAAAAAATATCACATAGCAGTGGTGAAGGATATGAAAATGATTTCTGTAGTTTTACACAGGTCAGTTTTTTTAATGTTTGATTTAAAGCTGCAGCTAAATGGAAATGTCTTCCAGATTAGAGAAGAATAAAACTGAATATTGCTTTTTCAAGTTTTGTTGTGACTCTGTGGATACAAAGCAGATCTTTAATGTATTTACTGCTAAACCATTCAGTGATTTATAAACTAACAAACTAACAAAGATTACAGCAACAGTGAGGACACCGTTGCACAAAAGTTTCATTCATTTAAGGATGATATATTTCAAACTTGTACTTCTGCTGATGATTCAGGCTTTGGTTTGCTAATTTTCTTCTCTCTCTTCAGGTACAGCGACTCCGCCATCGACTCGTCTTCATTAAACGTGAGCTGTTTTAAGGCGACGCCTGCATGCATGAGGGCGGACGAGCTGCTCCGGGATGTGACCCAGCAAACACGCCGAGTCATCTCAAATGCAAAGAGGGGTCAGGAAAAGCTCCCAGGCACCTTATGTTTGTCAGCTGACATTAAAGACAGCCGAGTCTGGGGTTGTTTAAGAGTCTTATTGAGTCATACCTGCTTTAAACAGCCATTAAAGGTTCAACTTGATTAAAACTTAAAAGTTGGGGCAAGTTTGCTTGTTATTTTTAACCTCAGCTCTGGTAAATCCTCCTCACTCTCACCCAACAAGATCTAAAACTATAAACCGGGTTTATTTACGTCAGTTTTATTTTCAAAAACACAGACTTTGTTGCTTCAGAGTGACATATGGGATTATTTAACTAGGATTCACAAAGCTATCTCCGTATGCCGAGCACAAAGCCAGATCTGAATCAAATCCAAGGCAGAAATAAAAACATGACACATTATCCAGTGCAGCAGGGATGGGGAGAATTATTATTGGATTTCCATATGAACATTAGGTTGTTTTGATCCAACTGTCTTCTGTTTGTTATGCAAAACTCCCATAAGGGCAGCAAGGCTTGTAAAAATGATCATCAGTCAAGGAGAAGTCACTTGAATATAAACAAACCAGTGACGCAAGAAGCAGCAAATAAATATATTCCCTGCTTATTAGCTGCAGGATTTTGCAGAACAAATGGAAATGAAAGCAGCCAAAACTAAAACTTATCTTGTTTTGTTGATGTACAAGTTAGCATTAGCACTGTAGCACCATTTATTTGCTGCAGGAAGTTAGAAAAGTAGCAACAAGATGTGAAATAAATTGAGTAAAGTGAATATTTTATGAATGTTATTAGGATGATTTATTAACTAATCAGCTAAAACCATTTTCTCCACTTTACAGATAAAAATTAAAACGACTCCATCTTATGATGAACATGTCCGCTGGAATTCATTCATAGTTACTGTTTATGCTTTTATGAAACTGGATTTCTCATAATGCATATGCGTAATATGAAAATAGTACAACGAGTTGGAAATACAGGGAAAGAGTCTAAAGAATGAACCATTAAAAGTGGAAAATAGCATCACTGGAAGCAAAGAAAGCTTTAAAGGAAAAGGCAATAACAGCATCTAAAGAAGACAGAGTCAGATGCATATTTCTATTCTGCTCAGACTTTACATATATAGGATGGAAATTACAGCAGTTTTCTTTCTCTATTCAAGCAGCTTTCAGAAAATCTGCTAACAAATCCAGGGATAAGAACCTCTCTGAGAAAAATAATCGAATCCTATTCATTCCTACATGACGATAGTCGGGTTACCATCTCCAAAACTTTTTTCTCCTGCTGGATTATATACTTCACAGTAATAGAGATGCAAATTACTTTTTATGCAAACACTGAGCTGTTTGTAACATCTACATCTGACAGCTGTGTGTAGGGTTGAAGGAGAGAAACTAAGATTTTGTTTTCCATTTAACGCCAATTAACACGACGACTAAATGTGGTTAAAAAATGTACGAGTGTAATATAAATGTAAAATGTGTAATATGTTTAAACGGCTAAATAGAGACGCAAAGTTCAGATCAAAAATGTCGCTGAACGTCCAGGAAAAGCTGAAATACTGACCTTGTTTTAGGTTAGCATAGCGCTATGCTAGCATGTTGGTTTTCCACAAGCAGAAGCAAATTATGTATTTTCCACAAGCAAGCAATTGTACAAAAACAGTCGGTAGTAGATTTATTACAAAATACAACATGAAGGAACAACTAAGTTTGTTCTGTTTATTAGCATTTTAGCATTAGCGCTCCAGCAAGGAAGCTAGCTGTTACAGGAAGTTAATAAAGAAAGAATTAACAGAGGACATTTTTCTAATTTAAGGCCAATATATCGCTATGCTAACATTTATACAATGACAAACCTGTAAAAGCATAGAATCGTCCAAGAAAGAAATGAGAAATGCTCATTTTTGTAGTTTTCGTATTTTTGCAAACCAACTCTTTTAGGTAGAATATGGAGAGGACATGTAATTCCTCTGTACACATTCACAATTTTCAGCAGGGAAAAATCAAATTTACGGCTCAAAAAGGTTATATCTATAAGCAGGAAGCCATGTTGGTTTGATCAGAGCTCATCATCTCACATTTCCTGGTCTAAATTGGAATCATATTAAATTAAAACAGTCTGTCATAAAAAATAAAATGAATTTTCATAAATATACTTAACTTCAAAAAAGCAAATGTGAATTCCTTAGCACAAAATGGCAACATATGGGTATAAAAAGCCACTACCAAATGGTTACAAACTGATCAAAAGCCCTTTTTTCCAGCATTTATTAGATAAAACAGTTCTGAAAATATCCACCACCTTTTCTTGCTGCACAAAGACTGTAAAACAGGGACTATGAGGTCTTGATTTGGGCCATTTTGCATTAAATAATCAATAGATATCTCCCTGCTTTTGGCAAGCTCTCTGAAAAGTCCCCCAAGTTTCTTGAAGTGCTCTGAAGTCTGTCCCGTCATCAGCAGCGCTTGTTAGCTCTGCGTGTTGCCACTGATGTGCTTTAGATTACACATTCACAGTGCAAGCTGCAGCCGATAATTGAATCACTGGCACTGATCATCAACAATCAGGGCCATTGTGGAGCCTTCATCAGAGCCACCTGAGAGGAGCAGATCAAAGCGGTTATGACACCGAGAGGAGCTGGAGTCGCCTGTACACACTTTCATTAAAGACTTCTGCTCAAAAAAGCAGCTTTGTCTCTTGTAAATGCTAATTTCTGACCGTGTGTATGAAGGCAGAGGTCAGCGGTTTATCATATCTCCTCTTTAATGCCGCCAACATCATTTTTATAATTGAACAGCAGTGACAGACACCTGTCCTGCACTGACCTTCTCCTTCACAGAGGCGACGGGGCCGCCGGGGCGGACTGTCACTCCTGATCGCACTAAGTGATGGTCAAAGGCAGCGGACACAGGCAACCCACCGGAACCTATTAGCGCGTCTCTCGGCCCTCGCATCAGGATCCTCTGAAACACGGGTTAGCACCAGCGAGCGTGTGAGGGAAAGATGTGCAATGATGTGATTCATTCACAGTTGTGAGGAGGAAATTGAGTGCAAAAATGTGTCTCTGTGTGTGTATTACCAGGCGAGGGCTGTGTAAAATGTCAGCGGTGGATTGCAAGGTTCAGAGAGAGTTCAAGGCAAACGTCTCTTTGTTTCTTTTAGAGGACGATCTGGTCTGGACGGAAAAGACAAACTGCTTCAGGGAGCAACGAAAGAATCACTCATGACTTTATACTTTTCTAAAAACATATTTTTGTGTCCAAAAAGTGCAACAAATACTCAACCTCACATGGTCAAGGATTCCCTCTAAACTACTGTAATGTGATTTATTATATCAAATCAATTCGGTAAGTTTTTAACAAATGTAAGGTTTCTCTTTGTGTATTATAAGCCTGGCGGGCCACCAGGCTTTACTGGAGCCCCAACCAGGCTAAGCATTGTTTTAATGTAACAATATATAGTTGGTGTTTAGGAATTGTTAGTAATGTCTTCCAATAACACGTATTTAGCTAATGATATTTTGAAATTTTGTGTCGTTTTTTAACTCAAAAACATGACTTTCCTAGCATCCCAACCTCTGGACTTCCCAGTAATTTTCCAGAGGGAAACTCTGCAAATGGTTGAAGCTCAAGTTACACCAGATTAAAAACAAAAAAAAAATTCTGCATCCAGAATTGGTTTCACCCTTAAGTAAGCCTTTTTTAATTTACTTCCTGGTTTTATTTTGATATACTAAATGTTCCTTTTGTGTTAATTAGAGGTTCTGTCGTCCATTAAGGTCTAGTAATTATCTGGTTTAAGCTCATATAGCTTAAAACAACAAATAGTTTGTGTGTGTGAATGTGGTAACGTAACGAAAATGACCAAAACGTTTTCCCCCGTGTTCATAAAGGATCTTAAAGAACATTTTTCTGCCTTTTTCACCATTTGTATACCTTGTATACGAATAAGTGATTGCTAAGTACTACAGAAAGTGGGAACAATTCAGATCAAGTCATTCAATATTTGTATTTTAAATAAACAAGCTTGTGCTCTCATCCTGAATTAAGAACAAAACTCATTATTTTTTGTCTTAAGATGTTTAATCAGAACCAGAACAAACTGCTGAAAGTACCTCCAACTCTCCATCACTCAACCACTGCGCAGGAAAAACTTCTGCAACTCAGCAGCAGAAGTTAATGCATTATCCAAGAAGCTAAAGTTTGAAACCAAACTCTCACTAAGAAGCTTTTTTCCACTGTGAAAGAACATTATGACAGCAGGGTTCCCCAAATTTAGGGGTGTGGACAGGAAAGACTTGAAGAAAGCCTGGGTGAGACAGCTGGCCGTTAGCATGTAAATTACAGCCTTTTTATCTCACTGGTTGTCAAATTTATCTACCAGCTGCCAATTTTATGTTTTGTGCCTTTTCTACATGCACAGTGTAAGGTTGCGATGAAAGCCATCTGGAAGTTTAAGAATGAAAAATGTCAGAACGAGACTTTGGCTGAGCCATGTTTGTCCGAATTAAAGTCTGAAGTACTAAAGTGAATTCAGGAAATGTCAAGTAGGAAAAAATATTAAATAAAAAGACGACGATGTCTGTTATAAATCCGCATCTGACAAGTTAGCTAAACTCATAATTAAATGCTCATTAGAGCTGCTACTTCCTCACTCAGGATCTCTAAATAATTGATCAAACATTAAACTATAATGCTTAAACGCTCCCTAAATTAGTTATGAATACTAACTTTTACTCACAAAGCCATTAATTATTGATCAGTGCATGTGTTCAACAAGCTTAAAGACAGGATGGATTTTTGTAGCTCACTCAAATCAAGCTGATCCAATCTTCTACGTTACGAAGTGAGATCCTTCCTCTACACAAGCATCAATAATCATTTATTTTTCTGCTGTGGTTAGTCCAACAAGTGTTTGACTGCAGAGCAATGGGAAAGTCAAACTCACGTAATAAAACCCAGTAGAGAAGAGTTGGAGCTTTGCTTCAAATATTTTTGATATTTTCAATTTAAAAATAAAACACTTTCACCCTCTTTTCTGCTGAAAACATTTTCTTAAGAGTCACAAAATTTTAATTCAAGCATCTTTTTATGCTTTGGATAAAAGAAAGACATCAAACTTTTGCAGAAATAAGACAAACACATCACATAAATGTAAAATAAAAATGCAGTCTATTGATAAAAACAAGTTATTTTTAGTATTAAGGTGTTTACACACCTGATAGTTTAGTAAACTCTGCTCCATTTTCTTTCACTCTGCATTGTATCAATCCAAACCTGTGGTGGCGCTGCAGCAATAACCACTGAAGGAAACGACACAAAAACCTCAGAAGAAGACACTAAGCTCAACTTCCTTCTTCACAAAATGTAAGCAGAAACAGCAGTCAGGTTTTAGCGGTTGGCAAAAGACCACGAACCATTTCTCTTGCTAGCGCTAAGCTAGCATGTTTGTTTTGGTTGTATTTATCCAGAATGCCCTGCGGTGTAGTCCACTTCCTGCTTTTGAAATACAAATTCAAACCGCAACAGAGTTCACTTCAACTGAACCAAGATTGAGGTTTGTAGGGTTCATGTCAGAGCGCGACTACGCGTTCACACCATCCCAAACAAAACGACTTTCTAGGTTCGTTTAACTTCCATTATAGAAACTGAATGCTGATAATTAGTGAAAACACAATTATAATTAGAAATGTTGCTCCCTTCCTATATAATGTTTTGTCAAACTTCCTGAATATTTCTCCAGAGTCACAGGTTGCAGAAATCGGCGGCGTGGTGAAGGGCTAATTCACCTTTCTAGTTTCAAAGTGTAATGAGTAGCTGCGTATTAATGCTGCGTGGGCCATAGGAAGACTCCCAACACATTTGTAGTCTTAAAGTCACCTTGGCCCGTCTGCGCTCCCCGTCAGCACCACCTTGGCTTCACCCGCTCACAACTCACACGACCAAAAGGCCTTTCAGACAAACGCAGGGGGCTTAGGGGGTAATAATATCCCACAGATCATATCATGAGGGCAGCAGGGCCATATGGCTCTGAGAACCTCATTGGCTTGATTTATTGCACTGCCTGTGATTTCATCCTGACAGCTGGGTAATGCAGGAACTGGACAGGAATGGTGTTTGTTGATGTTCCTGCATGTATATGCCTAAATTAGCGCTACACCAAGCATGCATCTTTCATGGTTTGATTATTTGACCGCCTAACAAGCTTCTCTGAAGGTCCGCAGCAATCGACGGCCTGTCAGAGCGTCACCGAGTCGCTGACGTATCCGTCCTCTCACCAATTTCTCTAGCCGAGCCTTCAATAAAACGGCGCCAAATAACAAAAAACGGAGCACAGCGACGCACTTCCCAGCTGGAGCGCCTTTCTTCAACACCCCTGAGCGGGAAATTGACATTGTTGGATGCTGTCGGGATGATACCAATAAGTCTCATATAATTTAAATCACAGCAGTCGATTTTTCTTTTCATTGGTATCATTATAAAACTCAGCATGCAGGTGCTTGCAGCATTAATAGAAATAATCCACAATTTGAAGATTTTCCATCTGACAAAGTTCTCCATTTTCTCTGCTTCAGGTAAAAGGTCTCATTAATGGCTACTTAGACATTCAGCCTGCTGACTGCAGCTAAAGCAATACTGGAATTAGTCATTGTTCTTCCTGTCACATAAAATGCAAGAAACACATAATTACACAGGCTGGCTGTGAACTGCTGATCCCAGATCATTAAATGGTCTTTATGGGTGAGCGAGCGCGTTTGTCCACTTTGGTCAAGAAAAGGAGAAACCGGACGTAACAATTCAGTATGGAAGAGGATGCGACGCTTTAAAACGGGTGGAAATTATTGTATAAAATTTTATGCAAAGGACATTTTTTGTCTCCAATCAATCAATCAACTTGATCTATACCATTAAGTAGATTTGGTTACAGCAAGGTGAGTCAGATTTTACATCAACACATAATAGATATAAATATAACTTGATTTTAAATGGCCCAGTGAGCCTTTCACTGCAGAGGACAGCCATCTAAAAGTGGATTTTTATGTTATAAATCACTGTGGGCCAAATCCGGCTCGCTCTAGCTTTCTATGTGGCCCTTTAAATTCTAGACTAAACACTAATTGTGCTTAAATGTTACGTTGGGAATCAAATCAATTCAGTTTTTATCAGTTTACTGCCAAATTATACCAATCAGTCCCTCTAGTTTCTTGTGAATTGTCGTGGAAATAAACGAAAAATCAACAAATTCCCACTTTTTTGCACTAATAATTGGGAGTTTATTGCAAATTTTTCACAAAAATTGTCAAAAACATTCCTACTTGTACCAAGTAGCTGCTTCAGCTTTAATTGATGTCACATTATAGTCCATGATCTATACAGCGAGTAATAAAAAGTCGTATTTACAAACATAAACAAGCGTAAATATCAGAAAACAATCGTGAAATCCTGTAGGGACTGAAAAAATTTTCAATAATATGATTTAATTTGAACAATTCAATGATATTTTAACAGTTTGTAATACATTCTGGCACAACCGGCCCTTTAAGAGCATTGATGATCTTGACTTTGCCCAAAACAAAAATGAGTTTGACACCCCTGAAACAAATTAAAGTTGCTCTAATATAACAATTTCCAAACCTTTCTCAGGAGTAGCACTTTATTAATTTATGTTCACAGCATCTAGTACTTTTGTCTGAAATAACATCCAATCACCTGCCACTTTGTTTCTGGAGTATCCAGTCAATCAAGTCAATATGAATCAAAATGTCCTTGTTCAATCTATGTTATGAAGGATTAAGTCATTTCCTGGAATCAATCCAGTTCTAGGAATTTGTTTCGCAGCCTGTGATTCATCACGGTTAAAAGCTTCTATTTCCTTTAAAAGTTTCTTTAATCTGCTGCAGGTCATGCTGAAGATTTTACAGCTCAAACAAACCTCCGTGGACGACTCTTCATATCAAATCCTGAAAGATCCGACATCAGACATCTGACAGGATTTCTGACAACTTTCAAAGTGAAGAATGTCAAAAGTTTCCTGCTAGTTTTGGTTTATTTTAGAAGGATAAATAAAAAGCTTCTCTGTACTTTTAGACAACCGAGGCCAAATAATCGTCTCGTTTATGCTATAAGATCGCGTTACTACAAATTTAACACTGCAGAATACACAGTTTGACTACTAGACTTCTCCTCACCTCAGGATTCTGGATGCTTGAAACTGAAAGCTTCACCTAATAATTCTAAAAATCATCTAAACGCTCCTAATTTTTAAATGGTACTCCCACTCAGCTGATCCGTATGACGAAAAGTAAAACTAAAGCAGGATGGTGAAACATTAGCAAAAGTGACGTACCCAGTTCTGATGCAGTGGGACACTGAATTTCACTTTTACTTCCAGTTCACATAAATTATTCCAACTCTGTGCAGTTCTGGACATTTTAAAGTCAAACGAGGACTCAAAATGTTTTAAAATTACTACTTCCTGTCAAGATCAACATGTTTGCATAATTAAAAGATCATTTTTAAGGTTTAATCTGTGAGGAAGTGAATAATTTGGGTATTTTCTGGAATATTTAAGAGTAGCGGAGAGAGACTGGAGTCTACTTTTTATACCAAGGTAGAAATTGATAAAAATAAAACCCCATTTTTTTAGTGGTTAATTCTAGTTAAAATTAAAAAAGAAATTGCAATTTAAAATAGTGTGTTTCTCCGAACGGGACATTTCAGTATCATTTTGTAATAAAAAGTTACACTAGTCGCTTTACTATTCATGAAAATATATTTTATTCAGTTTAAAAAAACACTATAAAGATATTTTTACCATTTATTTTACTATGTCTTTCCCAAGTCTGACTAACAATTCACTTAGTAGTTTCTTTTCAGAGTTGGATAGAAACTAGTTACACTTACTAGAGTATTTAAAGAAATATTTTTACTTTACTTTGAGTAATTTTATTATAAAGTATTTCTACTCTTACTTGAGCAAAATTTCTAGATTTTCTGCCACTGAATGAAAAACATGTTTTGACCAAAAATTCACCTGCAGTTTTTAAGTTTTAAATTGAAAAAAAAACTGATTTGGAAAAATCTCTTTTGGTATTTTTTGTTACTTATATGAATTATTGCCATTTTAGTTCTTAAAATACGAAAATTTCCACTTAACTTTATATTTTGGTCCATCTGATGATGTAATTTTTAAGTATTAAATGATTATGTACTTTAGTAGACTTTTTACCTAACACTTTGAGTATAATTTCCTGGTTGCAGAAGAGTCGATTTTATCCATCATGTTTGATGGTAAACAAGCAAACTACACTTCCATTGTTCTGCACTTATGCAAAGCCTCACTTGATGACCAAATCAAGAGAGTAACGGACATACGTCTATTACTCTGTCATTGTTCTGAACCCACAGGACTCGACGCGGCATCTGGCTGAAAAGCTTTCAACTAATCCAGCCTTTTCAAGTCCTTTCCTTGAGCGTGTTGATGCGGCGGGTGTCACCGAATGCTTTGTCTCGCTGCAGACAAAAGCTGGCTGTCAATAAGGAGAGGCAGAGGCAGATCACTCAGCCGACAGCAGCAGAGTGAAACACTTTGTGGAGAAGCAGATGAATGTTAGAACCGGCCTGATTCTCTTTTTTCTTTTTCTTTTTTTTGCTTGTCCTCCCTCTTCATCACACACCAGGTTGTTCTGCTGTCTGTATGCCAGCTGTTGGCAACTCCATCATGAAACTTTGCTTCTTTTCATGTCAAAGTCGAGCGAACGCAAATCAATGGTTGGAAAGAGCGAGGGCCTTGGAAGTTGGCCGACTGCATGAAATGAAATCACATGTGTTGACAGCGCCGATTGTGAGAAACGATTTAAACGACAAAATCAAACTAAATTATGTTTATGCCACTTAAAAAGATATCCAAAAGAAATATAATGGCAACAACTTGTATAATAATGACTGAAGAAGCGCTTTGATACAATTATTTTGTCTAATTTTTATTGCAAATATTTTATTACACTTACAAATGAGAGAAAACTACATTTTCAGTGAGATCCAGGAGCTTCTTTTAAGTAAAAATTCCTTAAAGTGATGAAATAGTTCTTGAAATTTTGCCCTGTCATAAGTAAAATAATATATCAGTGGAACCAAGACTTTTCATTAATATTAAGGATTTACTGACTTTAATCAAGCTCCTATATATTACCTGAAAACTACTTGAAAGTTAGTTTTCAAGAAACTAGTTTTGTAGTGCAGAATAGTTTTTATTTGAGGGCTTTTCCAGCTGTTTCAATCATATTTCAGTCCAGACTTTGACTAGGACACTAAAACCTTTCCATAAATCTATTCAAAAGTTGACAACGAGAGCAATATTTATGTATTTCCTTAGCATGTTTGATTGTATGTGTTATATTTAAAGGTGTTAAAATATGTAAGTCGACATCCAGCCCGTGTCAGTGGGAGGCCGCTCAGATTCCCTCATTTTTTAATAGTTCCACTAAATCTGCATCACCTCTTATGTAAAAATGAAACATTTAAAATGCAAATGAGGTCATAAATCACACGCAGCGCTCAGAGAGCAGCTACCTCTGGGTCAGCACTCATAGACCCCCCTCCTCTCGCCCCAGATAAATATGCACGCCGCTACATTTGCATCTCTGAACTGCGCCGGTCTTCTTGATGCAAATCCGACCGGCTGCAGAGGCGCCAGGATGAGGCCTGGGTCAGAGCTGGATTGAGGATAGGTAACCGTGGCGACCCTCAAGCTCGAATGAGCGCGAGCGTTTCCTCCCAAGGTGAGCGCGGCACTTCACGCTCTCCTTCAGGCGCCGCCCGCCAAGCGTTTGTGTCTCCATTTGAAAGAGGGACGGAGGTCAAGTGTGTCTAAGTGAGGATCCTTAGCTTTACAAACTAAACGACTTAAGGTGAAGGAAAAGACGGATTCAGCCAGCAGGAAGCTACAGTCACCTCCTTGGAGTATTTTCTTTTTTTACAGAAAAGTTACCCAAATAAACGCCAACAGAGTATAAGCAAAATACACCTTAAATCGTATAAATACAATGAAACATCTTCAAAATGGGAAAGACAAGAAATCAGGACATTTAAGAGTCAACAGGAAAAAACTGCAGATGAAGTTTCTACTGCAAATATTTTAAATCACTTAAAATAAGATAAAACTGACTCAGAAGTAATTTTCAGCAAAATGTATTAGCTTGTTTTAAGTCAGTAATTCATTAAGATTGATGAAAAAGTACTAAATTATTTCACTTATAAAATGGACAAACAAGTAATTTTACAACTTTTTCTCTATATTTTTGGTTTTACATAAATAAATGTTTTATTTAATTGATTTATTCTCCTAAACAGCTATAAGCTGAAAATATGTAGTTTTAGGCGAAATAAACAATAAAGTTCTAGCGGATAAAATATATCAGAAGATCCACTAATGTGCATATTATTGTGTTTTTCCAAACGGAGCCAATCAAAATCTTTTATCTGACGTAACGACGCCGATTAACAACCCTCAACTTTTACTGGCGGCTTTCATGTTTATCAACAGCGGTTGTCATTTCTAAAGTAAATGCTGCACATCTCCTCTGCTGTTTTATGGTAAGACACAGTAAAGTAACGGTGATAAAATAAAAATGATTAAAGGGCGTCGCTGCTTCGTGGCGAGTCTCGCCTGTCAGCGATATTTACGGCGTCCGTATAAAGTCGCGGCGCACGACGTCACATGGACTCGACTGGCCGGGTCCGTTTGAAAGTTATGAGCTTGGAAAACACGAAGGCTTACATTTTAATTAAACGTTCAAACAAGAGCTTTGATACTAATCAACTCCTTCATGTTGGACTCAGTCGGTGAAAAATGCTTTTATTCACTTTTCAGATCAAATGTTTGCAAGTTTTTTAAAACGTTTTGCAGTTTGAGCCATAAATGTCAAATTGGAAGTACACATCTTTACCATTTTTCTTTATTCCGTAATTGTAAAAACTATTTTATTTTTTATTCTCGCCTGCTAAATAAATGATAAACTCAAATCACAATATTTCACTGAAATAAGCAAAGACTGAGTTTATCCCTTCCAGACCGAACGCATCAGCGAAGATCCAGTCAGATTTGCAGTACCGTAACTCCGCCACACTTTGCGCTATCTGAAAAATTACCAGCCAATATCGGGTTATTACGGTAATTTAACCCCCACCATAGCAGGAAGTGAAATTAATCTGATGAGACGTTCTTTTAATAGATGGTAAATTGCGAAAATAACTTCCTAGGTATTGAAAGTTCCGGTTGTTTATTTACTCACAGGACATTTAAAACTTGGGTCGTAAAGGGTTAAGCAGGTTTTCCATGTTTAAAAGAAAACAACAAACCATCTCCTACATTTTTTTGTCTCTTTTCACAAGAACAAGGTTTTGTTATATCTTTTCTAAACGGTTTAAGTGTCCAAGCTTGAATTTTAGGAGAAGCCGCTGGATTTATCTGGTACCTATTACTAATAAATTACATAAATATGAAAGCAGAAACCTGGATGAGATGAATACTTTGGACACGTCTGTGTTCGATGATTGAACATCTTGTCAGATTTGCACATTTTAAGAAAATCAGAGCGACCAAAAGGAAAACAGTCAAATCAAATGAGCTGAGCCGGTGACACAGCCTTGATGTTTCCCTCGAAGAAACCTGCAAGTTGCAGCGGAAATGAAACACACACACACGTCCCGTAAGAGGATTTGGTTAAAAATAACGGCTGATGAGAAGCTGAGAGAAAATCAAAGTCAGCACTAATGGCACCCTGTGCGGCTGAAGGGTTTGATTACCAGCAGGGTGTTGATCTGTCGGGTCCTTCTTCTTCTCCCCCTGCGGCGTGGATTTCGTTTCCACTTTCCAGGACGACGCGTCATGATTTTGGGTGCCAAAAGACGGGCTTGATCAACAAAACTACAATCGGGATCTGTTTTATACAAAAAAAAAAAGCTCAAAAGGATGAAGAAAGGCAGCTCTGTCCTCCCCACTCAAAGTCAACACAACTGGCTCTCCAAGCCAGGAACATCAGAAAACTTTACCTAAACCAGCTAAATATGTGAACACAATGCAGACATTTCCAAACAGAAGTGTTAAAAATTCTAAAATGTTTCATTTCAGACACTTCCAGCTAACGTTAGCACATTTACATTAAGATTCTTCAAAGCTTGAAAAACTTTTAAGGCTTTTGAAATAACTGTCACCTAATTTAGTAATCGATTAATCCTTAGCTGGAGTAAACAATCAAAAAAGGCAGATTCCTGAAACAACAACATACTAAGAGGAGTAATTAAGCCGAAACTATATAGAAATATATATTTTATGCATCTAAGATAAATAAAAAAAACCTTCATCTGTAAATTTGTTCATCAGTTTTGGCTTCATCTGCTAAATCTGAGGCTACTTGAAGCTAAAACTGTAGCCTCAAACAAAGATTTTCTTGATTTTCTTTGTTCCCCAAATATAATTTGGTTAATCTAAAAGATACTCTGTAGATATTTGACATGAATTATTTCTTTATTTGCATCTTTTTATGCTTTTTAAACAACGTATAAAAAGGCTTAAATGAAGAAACTACAAAATTGTTCAACGTTTTTATCCCATTAATTAATTAATTGTCTGAATAATTCGTAGATTAACCAATAACTTGAGTTTTAATATGAACTGTTTTCTAGAACAGAACCAGATATTAACCCAAAATATTTCATCTCAACTGTCAAACACGGCAGTGGAGGAGTGATGATCTGGGAAAAAGTCCAGTTGATCATCAGATATTAAGCTTTCTGTCCAAACAAGTAAATCTAGAACAGAACAGCTGAAAAGGTAAACAACTGGCTTGTCACAATAATCAATAAATCAATTAATTGCATGATAAATTAAAGAGCTCAATAATTTACATTTGCATGATTTATCGTTTTTCTCTCTTTCTACCAAAAGTCTTCAGTCTGGTGATTTTGCCTCCTTTTTTAAGGATAACTTAGTTTATAAAGACTTCATAATTAATTTTATGTGTTTCAGTTTTGTTCATTTATTGTGGATATTTAAAATGTCTTCCAGTTTCAGTGAATGTTTTCTTGCATTATTATGCCACTAACGTTATATTACTTGAAAATGGTCTCAAAACAACAATATTATCATTTATCGCGATAACTTCTGGGACAATTTATCATCCAGCAAAATTTGTTTTCTTGATAAGCGTAGTTACAATGGCCCAGTCAAAGTCCTGCGCAGCCACAACAGTTGTTTCTGCAGCACTAAAAGCTTCGACTCTCCACACTAAAAGCGCACGCACACTCACAGCGGGTTACAAATGGGCGTTCTTCCCCTGTGAGGAAGAAACGTGTCACTGTTCCTGCGGCGCCAACGAGTCGGGGAACACTTTCTCAGCCGTTTCACCTGCCTGCCTTGAAGCACAGAGTTCCTGTCAGAGTCACACTTTCCTGTCAAATCTGTAAGCCTTTCCTCCTACAGCTCCCCCCTCTTGCTCCAATGAGACAAAAAAAAAAAGAGATAAAAAGGCAGAGCTACCAGGAAGTAGCATCACACAACATCCGCCCGTCTTTCTCCCATCGATGAGGGGAAAGGCACATTTCAGCGCCAAACACAGAATCCCTGATAGCCTTGAGCTATCAGAGCAGCTTCCCCCTCCAAGGCGAAGAAGAGGCCATCTGTGCTGCGTGATCTCCTACCTGCCGGGGGTCCGGCGGGACACGAAACAACGTGGAGACGGATCAAAGATGAAGACAAAACAAGCAGGGAGACAAACTGGCAGCTGGAGATGTAGGTGAGGAGAAGAAAGAGAGTTTCTGAGGAAAACCTCCGTCTCTCTTTGTGTTCTGCACCGACTAAGTTCAAGCTTTTTCTGGCAGAATGAGAATGTAACATGCAAAGTTCGTCCTCTGCGATACAAAACACTCATTCAAATGCTTGATAGCAGCTTTTAGGGTGGCACAACCAGTTATCAGGTTTAGTAGCAATTACTTTACAGCCGTAGTGGAAAATGCCTCAGATTTTAGAGCAGATCCTTCTGCACACTGAGCAGGAGCTCAGCATAGTGACAGCTAGCGAAGGTAAGCTTCAATAAAAGCCCTCAGAGGCTCCAGTAGACAGCAGCAGACTGTCGTCACAGCTTGAAGAGTCAGAAAATAGAAATGGAGACGTTGCAGACGAAGAAGGTGACAAGATTTTAGTCTCGCACGCCTCTTAACCCAAACCAAAGGAAATGAGAACTGGGTTAAAAATAACAAACGGAGAACATTTCAAACCCCAACTGAACGGCAGAACCAGGCCTTTAAAACCTCACATTATCCTGTCTGACCCAACAAAGACCAACGTAAAGGACAAAACGCTTCCTGCTCAATACGAACCACAATTTATCTAAATTAACACAAATCTGTTTGGCTACTCTATCAGATTCCAGTTATAATAAATAGTAAGGATAAACCTTTTGAATCTTTATGCTTTTATTTAATGTTAATCTTCCATTTTGGACGTTTAAGATAGCAGAAATATTCAGAATTTACATAAAAACAGAAGTTTTGGCGACCAGATAAGAAAAAAAAATCTGTTAAATATTAAATTTTCCGACACTTTAAGAAATTGCAATTTAAATATTTCTTTGTATTTCATACAAACGGATATTTAAGAGGTTAAAAATTCTAATAAAATAGTTATTGTCATGACATATGGTGATCCAAGTCAATTAAGCACAAGCATATATTAAATATTTGTGTTTTATCTAAAGAAAAATGCCACTTATGAGGTTAAAAATGCAAAAATGAATGACTGTGGTGACGTACGGTGAGAACCAAACTAATTAGTGGCAAACGTTGCGTTTCAGGTTTTGGGGTGAAACATGACGGCTCCATTAGGGGTTAACGGCTCAACACCCAGGGATTTATTGAAACCACTTCCTGTAAGGACACACATGTCCTTCCTGTGAACCCTGCCGTCCCAGTCTGGGGACGCGGCAGCAGTGGGACTGCAGGTTCAACAGTGAGCTTGTTACTCCAAGGTCACACTCTCCAGTCCCAGTCCAGCTGAGCAAATCTGTACGAGGAAATTGAGTGAGAAAGGCTTTCCGCTCCCCTCACATCTATTGTGGAGGTGCCCTTGAGCGAGATACCGGACCGCGCTCTGGGGGGGGGACAGCCGAGCGGCCGGCGGACGGTTAGACAGAGCAGCGACGGCGTTACATTGTGCTAAAGTACAAGTGTGTAGCGGAATCCCTGGACGAATGGCTTCGCTTTGTTCGGTACAGTAAGTCACCGACTTTAGATCCAGTAAATTCGCTTTAGAAGAGACGAATTGTTAAGAGTTCAAATGAATTAAAGAGGTTTCCATCTGCCTGCCTGCAGAGAGGAGAAGTAGGGCGGGAAATCAAAGAGCTCAAGCTTAAATAATACTGAGGGTATCGCTGAGAAGTAACAGGAGAACAAAGCAGTGGGATTATTTATGTCGGATTCTCACTCTCAAAAAGAAAAGTTGATACCTGGGGGAAAATGTGCTGCAGATATTCTTTGATGTGAAACGTTTCGGATAGTTATTTGTTGTTCTGGTTGTGACACATTTTTTCTTTGCAGACTTTTTGATATATTATTAAACCGAAGGGCAAATTGCAGCTGTACAGCACTTTGCTAAAGTACTGCTCAAAAATTTTACACAATTTTTCCATTGTACACTGAAAACATTTCGATGGCAAGTTTTAAAACTTAAAACAATAAAAAAAAGACAGTTTCAATTAGTTATTAATAGTTAGTAAACTACAATATAACAAAATGAAAGGTCACAAAGCACTAATTAATAAAAAAATTCAATAGTTTTGTTTAATTTATAAAATATCAGATGATCAAGAAGCGATTTAAACATTTAAACAATTCAAACAAATCTTTTTAAAGTAAATTACTTTAAATAATTGAACAAAATTAAAAAAAAATCTACAAAAAAATTCTAAAAATTCCAGAAAAAATATAAAAATCACGTTTTTTTTTTCTGTTTAGGATAGAAAATGGTTTTACACCTGATACTTCAAACTAAATATCAAAATTCTCAAATAAAAATGGAGAAAAAAAAAAGTCTAAACATTTCTTCTCGCTAAGATTAACAAGCAGAAATAATTCAGATGCGTTTGATTTTACTTATTACTCTTATAATCGCTACAATTTGATCTCCTCAAGCTGGACGCCGGAGTAAAGAAGTGAAGGATTCCAGCGATTGTTATAAACGGGTGAAATTGAGCGAGGAAGACTAATGACCGGAGGCAGGAGGACAACAAGAGGCCGTGCATGCTTTGATTCGAGCAGACAGGGCCTTCTCAGAGGCATTCGCACGAATTAAACTCAAGGTGAGGCTCGTGGAGAGCTGACGCACCTTCTTCCACTCAAACGGTGAGGAATCCACCTGCAGACAAGCACTAAATGTTCATTTTTCATACAGTAGACGTCCTGAAAATGTCAATTCAACCCATAATCCGCAGAAATTAGACATTGGATGATTGGAAAATTAAATAAAAATGATGTTTTGCTTGATTTGTTTAGGATTACAGTCAGGTTGGTGCAGATAATCATTTCCAGAGAAATCTGTTAGCGAAACAGAGATTATCTGTTTGGGAGGGAAAAAGCTTTTTGTGTTTGTCACATGAGGTGCATCAGTTGCCAGGGTGTTGAGCGCTTTCCTCATTGCAAACGCATCAGAGGGTTTTCCTGTTTTCTAAGAGGCTGATTATGTATCTGCTGGATTTAGCAAAGTCAGATGATCCCACTTCACACAAGATCAACACTTGAAGACGGGATGAACAGAGAGACGATTATTACAGATATTTATACACGCTGCAGAAAAGGACACAAGTATTTCTCATCACTGTTTTAAGTCACAGTTAAATGATGTATTTTATGGTCTCAAACACTCTCCATTCTTGTGCAAATCAAAAATAGAAAACTTGAAACATGTCCTGCACTGAAAGGCCGTTCAGTGAGGAAGACTCCATTTTTCCGAAAGCAACAAAAAGTGAGATTACAGATTGAAAATGGGCTCAGAATCTAACAAAGACAGTTACAAAGGCGGTCTTCTACCACCTGAAGAACATTTACAGGATTAGAGGACAAGAGCTAGAGAAACTCATCCAGGCGTTCATCTTTAGTCGCATTGATTGTTGCAACAGGTCTGCCTAAAAAAATCAATTAAATAAAGAACGCTGCTGCTGGAGCTCTGACTAAAACCAGGAAATGTCCTTTCACTGGTTCCCAGAGAACAGACTTTGAGATACTTAGTTTATAACTCACTGAACGGCTTAAAGGTCTGCTGTCGTATCAACCTTTCAGACCCCTCAGGTTCTGGTTCTGGTTCTGCTCTGCATCCCCAGAACCAGAACCAAACGAGGAGAAGCAGCATTCAGCTTCTATGCACCACAAATCTGGAACAAACTTTCAAAAAACTGAAAAGCAGCCAAAAACACTGAGTTCCTTTAAATGTAGACTAAAAACTCAAAATGTTTGACATGCACTTGCACTCGACTAAATGTAATGTTTCAATTATAGAATGTGTGTTAAACGACTTTGTATTTTTATGATGAAAAGCACTGAAATGTTCTTTAAATGTATTGATTGATTGATTGACTGAGGACAGGGTTAACCGCAGAAAACCTGCTAAGCCGTGTTTTTGAGTTTTAACATTTGAAAATATGACGAGGTGAATATGTGACATTAACACCTAAACACCAAGAATAAAGTCTTAAAAAGGTAAAGTAAAAACCAAAAACACCAGACCTCAGTCTCCCTATGTGTTAACACAATAACCATACTATGCTGCCATAACCTGTTTCTGTTACTGTTGTATAAAATAACAACGCTTAGCCTGGCGGGGTGCAAGTAAAACCTGGTGTCCCGCCAGGCTTATAAAACACTGGTGGGAAGAAAGATGTGTTTGACCAATTTAGACCAGTTCTGTCGGAGGTAATGGCCCAAAATCCCAGTAAATTACTCTGGAAAAAAACCGAAACGCTTCACCAAAGCCAAACAGTTTTAAAGAAAACGTTACCAAATACTAAAGTAAACTTTTTAAAAATATTTCATAATTAGAAACATTTGTTAATCCTCACTGACTAAATAGTAAAACATTAAATCAGACAAAAAAATGCATCTATACTCAAGTAAACTGAACAGATTTTACCAAATAATTCACTTTTCCTTGTGCTGCACCACTTCCTGCCTACACATTTTAAAACCTGTGCTTTTGTCCCCCTTAGGGTAAAGCCTCCTTGTGACTGCACCAACTGACTGACACACGGATCAACAAAAACAGACGCCTTTTATGAACATGTCACATTATGCACCTACACCTGCCTTTGACTTAAAGTGTCAAGAAAAAAATCCAGGCGTCTCCGTCTATTACTGAGTTACACGTGTACAGAAAAGTTTCACAAACACAGAAGAAGCTGATGGTGAACTACGACACTAAAAGTCACATTAAATAAAGATTTCTCACAAATAAACGCTGCCAGCATCCTGCAGAATCAACTGCAGAGCTTCCAAAAAAATAAAAATAATTATTTGTTTCTTTGCATCTAATACTGTATAAATTTAAATATAATCAGATTAATCAGTAGATTAATTAGTCAGTACAATAATTGTTAGCTATAGACCTACTGGCTATTATAAATAAAAAAAAAAAATAAAACCAGAAATCTGTCATATTCGGGTAAAAAAAAGGTCAGATTTCGGATAAATTTGCTTCAACTCTTAGCATAGCTTTAATTTAAAGGCCACCGATGCATATTTAATTTATTAATTTCCCTTTGGAATAAATAAAACAAATTTAATTGAATGTGGAAACACAAAATCATTCTCAGATAATGAGATTTCAGCTCCTTTCAGAATAAAGTTTGAGAGCGCTGTCACTTTAATTCAAACAACCTGTTGCTGGCCACGCCCCCTTAAAGTCAAAGGTCTCATTTATATGTTTCAAAATGGCTGAAAATAGATGCACAATTGTACATCAGCCAACCGAACTTGCTCTGCTCACGCTTGTGTTGTGCCTGCGGATTGTGATGTCGTAACCCGGAAGTTTTTGAAATGGCTCATTTTCCAAACGCACAAAAAAAAAAAAAAGGTTTGATAGTTTTTTTAGTATTTGTTTCTAGAAGAAGCAAAAACCCAAATGGAAGTCGAAAAACATTCAAAAATTGACATTTCTATAATAGGTCCCCTTTGATTTTTGAGAGAAAATGCATAATATTCAACCAACCAGATATTAGAGATGAAAGAAATTAGTTTATTATTTTAAGACATTAAATATGAATTTATTTATTTATTGACTGATGGGAAAGGAAACATGCCTGTCAGTGTACTGCTTTCAGTTCCTGCATGCAAAATGGAGAAAAAAGGGAATTAAAGTTTAAACATCAACACTGACGGAGACAATGGTTCCCCTTTATTTCCCTGGAGGAGAATTATTTGAATATCAATACGAGTCTGTTCGAAATCTGCCACGGCGAAGCAAGAGGAAAGGAGGAGATGAAAAAGAGAAAAAAGTGGATCAGGGGTGGATACACTGAGTCACAGGTAAATAGGACAAACAGCGGGGGAGAGAAAAGCCGACTGTGGAGGGAAACCAAAGGAAAAAAACAAAAGATTTGGTTTTGACGGGAAGCAGCGGCTCAGCAGCAGCGCCGTCAACCCCGTTTCCCTCTTTGTATCTTCGTCACGACAACCACATCTGCAACAGAACTGCACCGCAACAACTCCAATTAGGTTGATCAATAACTTGTGAAGGCAGAAAGAAATCAGAGGTGGGTTAAGAAAAAATAAAAACGAGGGCGAAAATGGTGCAAGGTGCAATGTCAAACAAAGGAAGGGTGTTGAAGAGTGATGAATAAGAGGTGAAGAAGGAGGAGAGGAGGGAGAAGTTTGATTACAGCAGATGGGCAGATTATTACGCTGCAGCTGAGGAGGGCACAGGTGGACAGGAGAGGGAGAGGAGGGGCACTTGAGCGAAAAGAAAACAACATCTCTCCTTTCTCGTCCCTGTAGTGATTTCCCCAGAGAGGAGGAAGAGGAGAAAGAATATGCTCGTGGCTGGAAGATGTCTCTTCTCGTCTTCTCTGTGCCGTAACTCAGCGTCCAGATGAACCGAGTGTCGCTCACCGTCCAAGAACTATTATTTTTTTTGTCCCCCGTTATTGTGGATGAATTTAGAGTCAACTCGCAGCGAGTGGGAGCAACAGGCGGTGACCTGAATATGCACGCGTCTACTCCCGCACATGAATACTGCATCAGCGCTTCACACAACAACACATTTGTAATTCCAGCTCACAAACTTACAAATGTTTCCCCACATGTTCACGGACGAATCAGGATCTGAGTCAACCAAGATCGGGCCGCAAAAAATGTTAACTTGTCACTGTTATTTTAAAGATATCACTAAGCGCTTCTAGAGGTCATCAAAGGTCAACCAACACAGTCCAAATTTACAAAACGGAGTCGATCAACTGTGCAATGTTTGTGCTGTTAAAATTTTTAAGATTTAAGAAAAAAAATGGATATGTCCATTTTTATTCAGCTCACTTTCCGCTCTGATCTCAGTTGAGGTTCCACATATTTTTGGTGTCTCCATCTTCCAGTTCTGCTCAATCTGGGTGTGAACATCAATTAGGAGACAAAATCTGAGCAAGTTCAACAGTTATAAATGCGTCTTAGAGCCACTGCATGTCTGAATATCTGCACAGGTGTCATGTTTCAACCATTATTTCACCACAATACAAACAAACAGAACTAGTAGATGCTAAACCACTTTACAAACCTGAGTTTCTAAATAACAGGTGTCTTAGCTTGTAATTGATTTTTGTTCTGGAAGCGAATCTCCTATATGTTCAATGATCTTTGGGTCAAAACTGAAGAGTTTTCTACACTTTTCTACAAACTGTGCTAATTAATCGTCATCTAATATTTTATTGAATAGCTTCCAAACTTTGGTACTAATCCCCTCAATTGACCCAAGAATTGAAAAGTATTTTATTCTTTCCTCTAGCAGTTAGCGCCTGTCACTTTGCACAAAAAGTTCCCTACTGAGGGACAATAAAGGATATTTCTATTCTGTTCTATAAATATTAGATACTATCGTTGTAACGCTGCAATAATAACTGATTTAACATTTTAATAGTAGTGTTAATACTTTGAAAATGATGTGGTCCAACTTAGAACAAGATGATGATTTTTGCAGAAAAGTTACAGCAAAAATTACATGTTTGTACCAGAAACTAGACTAAAGTAGTTGGTAAGTTTTTGTGTTATTGCACTTCAGTTTGAGGTTGAACTATTTCACTATATTGGTGCAGTCCAGGGTTTTTATTAGCTTTTCCAAGCTAACCAGTAAAGTGTGATGGATCTTCTGGAGGGAAAGGCCGTCCCAGCCCGGCTCAGCCATGACGCCGCTTGGTGGGATCTGCCATCTGATTGGCCGGCTGCCAGCAGTGCCGGGTGAAGCGAGGGTGTTGCTCCGTACCGCGGACGGCGCTCCAGATGGCTGGGATTCACCAGCGGCTCGGCTAATGAACACCGACCCGACGTGTGTTTGGGAAATGTCAGCCGTCACTCAGTCATTCAAAACAGCCACTAATGGTTCATAAAAACCACTACAGCCTTTAAGTGTGCAATTGAACAAACAAGATTTGTGCTAACTTTATCTAACCTCTTAGTTTTCAGCTTTCATTTCATGCCAAAAGTCCTGAAATCTCTAACCCAACAGTGATTATTTTTGTCTACTTCTAATGTGATTACCAAGCTATCTGCATCATTGCAGAGATGATTACAGGTACCATATTTATAGTAGATTAGTGTAATACCATTACATGGCTACACTGCTCCTGCATTCTGGCTCTTCCCACTCCTATGGCTCCAGGTAAGCTCCAACGAAAGGTAAAAATGATAATGCACGCTCTATTCAAAAATGGCAACTTTTAAGGAATTAAGAAAATCACTTTATGACCTTTTTTCCCCCCTGCTGCTTGTTTGAAGTGGATTCAAGGGTTTTCTTGGCTTATAGAAACCCACGTAATCTCTGAAATGAAGCGAGACAAATATCCGGTGAACGGCGTCATCAGTTTTCACCTGGTGGCGATGCGCGGTTTGAGCCCTGCTGGTTTATTGCATCACCGTTCAGGACAGAGCTGATGCCTGATACTGAGACTGTAAACATGTTTTCAGCAACGACTAAGAGTTATTTTTACAGAACAAACAACATCCTGACGACCAAGGAGCGCAGCAGGTTGAAGAAAGACAGAGGAAGTATTTTTTTACAGTGTGCTGCAAGCCGTTTTATTTTTATTTAACTTCAACAGGAAAGTTTAAAAATCTCTATCCTGGCAATAAAAGAATGTTCTCTGATTATATTAAACCAACGTTGAACTTTTGCCATATTGTTACTTATGTCAAATAAAATTAATTTGATAGAACGGTCCAGTCAAAGCCCGGAATATGCTCCGTAGACTGCTACTTTCTGGAAAAGCAAAGCTGGTTGAAACAAATCCAAAAGATGGTAGCAAAACGGAGCTGAATGCAAATTCCTGCCGCACCTTTCAGATTCTTATTAAAAAATCTTTTTTCTAAACCAGGCACTTTGAATTTTATCATATTATTTTGCAGAAATACTGTGGTAACAATGAAAAATATGATAAAATCTATCGATTGCTTCTTTCTTAGGTAACTTTATGGCACAAATATTGTAACGCCTCCAACATAAATAATGTTCCCATCTGAATAAAAAACACTTTCTACTTTTTTAAATGTTAATTAAATATCACCTAAAGGTAAAATGTGTGTGTTTGTGAAGTCAACACGTCTGATAAAAAACTGTTTAGTAATTATACTGATTTATAGCCAGAGATAATTCAATCCCATTTGTTTTCTTATTTATCTGTACACAGCAATTAATCAATAAGTTTGAAATAAGTTTGATAATTAACACATTTTGAAGAGAAATTTTGTTCATAATTCATTGTATTTATTGTTTTTGGATGTTTTATTTATTTTGATATTTAAAATATCTTCCAGTTCAGTGTAGAGTGATATTTCAGAAGGTGAATTTGCATTATTATGTACAAAAAAAAAAAAATTGTTTATCACAATAATTCATGGGACAATTCAACATCCAGGAACATATGTTATCATAACCGCCAATTAGCGGTTCAGTATTTACACATTTCTCTGTGGGATATATCTAAAATATTGAAATATTTGGAGGAAAATGCATAAATTAATATAAAAGGTAAATTTAAGGTTTGAACTATTAAAGTAGGCAGTTTGTAGAGGGGGTCTTAAATATTAACAGCTCTTTGTAATTTTGGATTTCAAAGCATTATCAACGGTTGTGCAAAAGAATCGAGTAAATAAGTAGCTTAGGAATTATACCGCTTCTTATTTATCAGCACAAATTTCCACATTCAATTAATAAATACTGAGAGACTCCCTGCTCTGCGCAGAGATGCTGCAACCGCGATATGGTCTGTTAATCAACAGACGGCCTCCCCAGCGGCAGGCGTCTGAGCCAGATAGAGACGGAAAGTTATAAAGTCAAGTGGGAGGAAACAGCACTGCAGAGGAGTAATCATGTGGATATAACTGTGAAAAGACTTTCTACAAAGGCAGCCAAGGGTATGAAAGATGTCACTTTCCAGCTAAAGGAACTGAACTAAACAATATGTGGAAGTTTACACTAAAAATAGGTAATTATGAGAATTCCCCTATTACACGATTTTAATGTTTTGTGGGAGCTTCAGGCTCCAAAAATAGCGATGCAGTAACTCTTGAGTCAAGTTTGCTTACTTTACAATGTTACTTATAAGCCCAGCACAGTTGATGTAAGCACAAGGCAAGACTCAGACAAAAGGTTCGACTGGCTCAGACCCAATTACACACAAGTGTGACAGCAGGGATTGAGATGCAGATGAACAAACCAACTCACACAGGAACCTGCATGCTCATACACACCACATCCATAAGAAAAAAAAGAAAAAGTCTCCTGATGCCAACATGCAAACAGACAGCTCCTCTTCCTGTTTCATGCAAACAAACACACAAAGAAAGGAGAAAAGCTGAGACAGGTAGAATCTAAACCACAGCGAGGCTTACTGAATATTTCATAATGTTTTCATTGGACTGTCAGGAGCGTTGGGGAACTGTGTGCAGTGTGTGTGTGTTTTCCTGGAGTCTATATGGGCAGATTTAAACTGTATATACATGCGCTGGGTGTGAATGTGTGTGAGGCTAGGAGTGACAGGCTGACTGGCTGTCAGGTCAGCGCTCACTGGAGAGTCTGTAGCCGCCCGCAGTCACCTCATCGACGTTCAGTGATGTGTACAAAAGCAGCCAAGCCTCACGATGATTTGACTAGAGTTCAGGGTTACTTCAAAAAAACAGAAAAATCCTGATTTTCACAGCTGAATGGGACCTGAAAAAAGCTCGTTCTGTGAAAAATAACATCCTTACTTCTGGTACTTGTTGGGTTTTTGTAAGAGAATATGACCTATTTTCTCCTGAAATAGAAATATCAGGCACAATCTGTATTCCACTCTTTCTCTAAAACTATTTACTGCATAGGGAAGTCAATGAATAGAAGATTATATACATTACATGAAATTAATGCTACTAGAAAATCCGATCCTTTATCTTTATTTCTATGGTCTAGCAATAAAGAACAAGCTGCTGTTTTTCACTTAAAAACAGGGTAAATTAGCCAAATTAGCATATGCTAAGTTAGCAATAAATAGATAATTTAGTAACCACAATATAGGCTAGGCTAGGCCTAGCATGGTCAGCTAAATAAGTTCTGTCAAGCTAAGCTAAGTTAGCTGTGGATGTCTGACATAATGTAGGTACTTTAAGCTAGCCTAAATTAGGCCTGATTTAATATGGTATATATTTTTTTGTTTAGATAGTTAATTAGTTGTGAATAGAAAACTTAGCTACAACATGCTAAGCTAAATTAAATGTTAAAGTATAGGGTAACATAGCTATCTCAAGCTAGCCTAAGTTAGCCCTGATTTAATATGGTAAATAAGAAGTGTTAAGGTAGGCTATATTAGCTCTGGATAAATAATTTAGTCATCACAAGCTCCATTAAGCTAGACTTAGCTAAATAAGTTAGTTTAAGCTAAACTGTGGATGTGTGAAATAAGGTAGATAGCTCAAGCTAGGCTAAGTTAGCCTTGACTTAATTTGGTAAATAAGCTGTGTTAAGATAGGCTATATTAACTGCAGATAATTTAGTCACCACTAAGCTAGGCTAAGCTAGACCTAGCATGATCATCTTAAGTTATGTCAAGCTAGCTGTGTATTATTGACATACGGTAGATATTTAAAGCTAAGTTAAGTTAGTCCCAACTTATTAGGGTAAATAATGTGTGTTAAGATGGGAGTGAAAAGTTAAATATCACAAATCAGGCTAAAAAAGGCTATGCTACGTTTTAAGTGGAATGCTAGCCTTGGTTGGCAGAAACAGCAAATCTAAATAAGCTAAGATTGATATTCTTGGCTAGCCTAATTACTTTAGATTATTTATTTATTTTAAAAGAAATAACTGGATTTTTTATTGCTTTAAAACAAATTTTTTAAAGTTATTTATGCTCTCCAATATATATATATATATATATATATATATATATATATAAATAATATTGGAGAATGTAAAATATAAGTCATTAAAATAAATTATACTTCGGATGAGCAGCACGTTTGGTAACAAGTGAGTTTGGTTAGAATTTAGCTGAGATGTGGCTGAGGTAATATATTTGTTACTCTCGTGTGCTGTGGTGTGTGTGGGGGTTTTTTTTATGACTTGGCTCATGAAATTCGTGAAAGTTGAAGCTTTTAATAAGACTCAAAACGCCGCTGTGTTGTAATAATTTCTGTCTGTCACCAGCTGTAACATAGCAACATGCTAATGCTAATGTCAAACGTCCCAGCTAGCTTACTTCCTACAGTGTGGATGAACCTGCTGATACGTTTTGTTTCTCCGTTTGATAAATGAATTGACCGACATTTCCTGTCGTGTCTAAACTTCGGTTAATATGAAATGGAAACTTAAAATGATTTGGAGTAAAATTCTTAAATTAATTTTTGCTCCAAATTGGTTTTTATACGGGGTTGTTTTTTGTTTTTGTTTGTTTTTTTGTAACTTCCATCTATTTTTACCTAATGTAATTGTCTCTCAGCTGCTGAAATGTGATTATTTCTATTAAGAAATATGTATTAATTAAATGAATGGTTATCGCTGCACCCATTCTATCCTTTAAATGCTAAGCGCATTAGAGTTTAATAGAAAGTACAGTTCGTTTAAAATCTATATAAAAAAAATAAAATAAATCTACTTTTTTTTTGTTCCTGCAGACCCCAGATATTTCACTTCACTCTTTATTAAAATGATTTTTTTTTTCTTTTTACAGCATAAGCAATTTCACTTTTGAATCGAAATTTAACTTAATAGAAAACGACTCTTGAAGCATTAATCCTAGGTAATTGTAAAGAGCTGGGAGATTTATTTTCAAATGCCCACGGGGATGAAAAGCACGATAATCCCCGCGGATTATGAGCACGGGGCTTCTCCTTGACGTCCCAGTCGTTTAGTCTTAATTTATGACGACAAACGTGGCCGGACGTGCTGTTTATTTAAGCAGGACGTGAGCGGGGCAACGACGGGGGTGGATTTTTAGCTGACCGAACCCAACTGAGTGGAAAGGAAAATAATCTGATCCTGATGTAAATGGTGATATTTCAGATTGCTGAACTCCACCACCTTTGTAGGCTGTGACAAGTTAGCAGGTTGGTCAGCGGCCTCGAGAACTCTGCGATGTGTTGGGTGGCGAGTCTCACCGGGAAGCCCACGCATGTGCGCTGACCGCGCGCACGCCGCGGGCGGTCCTCGCGACGTCTCTGTTTTCTTCACGCATAGCGCATCACGCGCATAAACAGGGGGCCTTCATAAAAACAAACAAAATAAACTAAACCAGGACCGATAGAAAAAAAATGCACTTGTTTTTTTTTTATCAGTTTGACCTTAACTTGATGAATTGTTGTATCTTATTTTAGATTATTTTTATTTTTGCTTTCACACAACGGTGGCAATTAGTTCAACTAAATGAAACATTTAGGGCTAAGCGAGTGTATTTAATCACATTTTTTTATATATTCACACTGATGAAATGATGACTTAAAATTTACCTTGATAAAAATGTAACAATAATTTATTTCCGTAGACTTTAATCGGTATCTCTAAACCCAACAGCTTGCATTACCAAATGAATTATTCAATAACCATTTCTGTTTTTATTTTTTATTTATTTTTTTCAAAATGTTGCTACTTTAAAATTAAGATCCGATCACCTGGTTTGCACTGCTAAAACATGTTTTACAGTTAACCTTCCTGAAATAGTAGCAAAGGTTTCCGATCTGTTTTTCAGTTAAATATTTTAGAGTATTCATACGCATTAACTGCGTCAGGTTTAAGAAACTGAGCTTTCCATCCAGTCTGACTTTATTAACTCTAAAAAATCTGGATTCAAACACTTTTTTTTTTTTTTTTTTTTTTTGCTTAAAACAGACATTGTCGCTAACAAAAGTCGTGCCTGTGTCTGCTGGACACCAAGAAGGAGAATAGCAGCTGAGTGTAGACCACCATCTTTAATTAAACTCTAAACGTTTATGTAGGACCGTCAGAGTCTAAACATTATTTAACATTACATTTACAAACAGCTAATATCTTAAACCTTCACAAACGTAAGACTTTTTGGTTTTGTTTTCACCACACATGTTTTTCTTGACGGAAGTATTTCGTTTAGTCAACTTATTCATTATTATTAATATTGCCTGGGGGGCTTGTGCCTTTCTCCAGCTGTAATTGGGCGATGGGCGGGATACAAACTAATAATACTAATACTACTACTACTACTACTAATAATAATAATAATAATAGTAATAATAATAATAATGAATAACTTTTGACAAAATTAAAGACAAAAGCAGCAGTAATCTTTATCCGGATTGATTTCTTTGCACTTGAACGCCACCTATATTCTGAATTAAACCTTTATTCTTTGATCTATTGTATCTTACGTGTCATTTTGTGTTTATCGTTGTTCCCATCGCGCATATTTGCTTGGTTACACCGCGGTTTTTAAGGCACAGACGATGCACACATTTATCATTGAACTATTATGTTCTGTTAGGTTCTACGACGCTTGCGTGCTCATAATACATCGTAAAATGAGATTTTTTTTCCAACATGGAGGAAATGCTGCAGTCAACTGGGAATAACAGCCCTAAATATCTTATCTGCATATTATAACAATGTGTCGTCTTTTGCAACTGTTTTACTTTCTATTAGCAGGCCTGCTGTATGCACAAAACGAGTTTGGGTTGCGAGGAACGCTCTCATTCCCGAGGTGAGGTCGGTGCCAATCTCAAGGAGAGAGCACCGTGCTGGAGGTACTAATGGCCAGATATGCAAAGCATGTCGGGACGCAGTGTCAAAATGCGCGCAGTGCCCCCGCAGGGACGCTCCTGGAGCTCTCTCCTCCGCCTGAGGACATGATTCATTCACCGGCTCGCTTTGACCACAAAAGGCGGCACGAGCGGCCCCCACAGCGGGCGGGACGGGAGAAAAGTTCCGGGGGCCCGAAATCGCTCGTGATTGGTTGCCCTGCTCTGGGATTGACAGCTCCCTCTCTCCGGAGCGCCTCTAAGCTCGGCTGTTGACACTTCCCCAAAAAGGAAAAGAAAAAAAAAAAAAAAGTCAGCACTTAACCTATACGGATAACGGAGACGCTGTCACAGCTCTGGTCCCTCTCTTGTTTCTCGGTACAAGACCGAGACAAACTGTCCTCCACCGACGGCCGCGGGGTGGAGAGCCTCTGTGGATGTCTGTGCGTGAGTTTGAACTTTTCTCACTTTCCCCCCGCAAGTTCGCCACGCCGTTTGTGCCTCGCCCTGCTGCCCACGAGACGGAGAGGAGCATGGCAGAGAAGCGGAGGTCCCCGTGCGCGCTGAGCGTCAAGGCGCACGCCTTCTCCGTGGAGGCGTTGATCGGGGCGCAAAAACGACGCAGGACGAGCGGGGAGGATGTTGCGGCGTCCCCGGGCGGCTACGAGGGTGGAAACGATGTTTCGGATTTAACCGGGAGTCCAGCGCTGAGAGGCGGCAGAGCGTGCAGCAGCGACCGGGGCAGTGAGGCTGAATGTACAAGCGACGGATCCCGTAAGAGAATAATAATAATAATAATAATAATAATAATAATAATAATAATAATAAATAAATAATGTGTAAAATAATTATTTAACAGTAGGTTGCAGATGATGTATTTTCAGTCCCGGTTTCAACAGAAAACAGAAGCAGAATCGTAAACATGCACCACTTGTCACACTTCTAAATATGAGAATGCGATCACTCCACTGGTCTAGTAAACAGAAGTTCCGCGTGTGACTAATGCGAGAGGGTTTATGGGATATGCAGCTATCATAAACACGTCAATTAGCAGCGTATAAAGACGGGACCATGCGATGGAAAGAATAGTGCAGGACAGCAGGAAGCAGAAACCGGCTGACAAATGGGGGGGGACCTGGAGTGTGCAGAGAGGCTAACGGGGGCTTGGCTTCTTATCGAGCCAATGTCTAAACTGCAGAAACTCGCACCACTCAGGCAGACCTGCGTTGGATACGTGCAAATAATGCCAGGAGTAAACATGCTGCCATATAAAATATAGCAGCATGAAATGTATGGAAAGCCATTGGCCCACAATTTGGATATAATTAGTTATCCCTTACCTTGACAGCTTGAAGTATATTATATTATATCATATCATATCATATCATATCATATCATATTATATTATATTATATTATATTAACTCTATAAATTATTTTGTTATCCTGTCTTTTCAGTCACTTCTGCAACTTTTTGTAATCTACCCAAAAAAAAAAAAAAAAAAAAAAAAAAAAAAGCTAGCTTATGGGGTGGCACATAATAACCCTTTCCGGTTGTAAAGTTGTTTGCTTTTTACTGTAATCTTGTAAGTGCGTAATGCCTGACTTTGGGTGCGTGATGCTAACCATCCAAATCGTGTAAAAAAAAAATAAAAATAAATCTCGCCCTCTCCGGTTTGCAGCAGAGAGCGAGGACGCCCTGCTGGAGAGCCCGCAGCCCGCATCCACGCTGTGCGCCGCGGCGCCAGGAGCCGGCGGCGGAGAGGAGACCCGCGTGGAGCTGCAGGGGTCGGACCTGTGGAAGAGGTTCCACGAGATCGGCACGGAGATGATCATCACCAAGGCCGGACGGTGAGGACGGGAGATGTGGTGGGAAGGAACTGAGGCAGGTCAATTAACTCTGAACATTAACAGCTGCATCTGGCGCTCTAATCGACAAAAGACGTAAAATGTAAAAAAATAAAAATAAAAATAAATAAAATAAATTGCGTTATTTTACAGCAAAACTGTAAGATACAATAAAATAATTATTTATCCAAACAGTATTGTTTTAAACATAAAAACCTAAACATTTTCTGTTGTATCATTAAAGAAATTTAATAGTAAATTTTAGCTTTTATTTAAAAAGTCAGAAAAAGTGGCCTAGACATCACGTTATAAATAATTACAACGATAAAACATTATTATTAATATTATTATTATTATTATAAGAAAGAGAAGAATAGTAATAAAATGTTTTTCTTTTTCACGCAGGCGGATGTTCCCCGCCATGCGTGTAAAGATTACGGGCCTGGACCCCCATCAGCAGTATTACATTGCCATGGATATAATCCCCGTGGACAACAAGCGATACAGGTAACGAACCGACCCAACACGCGGCCTTCGCACGCAGCAGGGACCCATGTGATCCCATAATGAAGCCTTCAGTCGGACATGGCAATTGAGGCTGCAGTGCATAAGTAGTTTTAATTTAGACTCCTTGTAAAACGAATCATGGGGACAAATCAAAGATTTTTCAGCTGTGCAGAACAGGTCCAGCTCTCTCTCTGCCCCCCCCCCCTCTCTCTCTCTCTCTCTCTCTCTCTTTCTTCCTGTTCGTGTCTCGCTACAAATGGCGCTTGGCAGCAGGGTTTTGTCACGGCGGTTTTGCCGTCCCGTTTGGAAAGAGGTCCTTTTGGACGCCTCACCTCTCTAACCCGGAGGGTCAAACCAACAAAAGTCCTTATGAAGCGCAGCCGGCGCGGCCAAGGCTTTGCGTGTTGCTGGCTCTGCCATTCCAGTCTTTCACAAGCCGTTTATGTGTGAATGCACTTTTAGCTGCGTGCTGGAGTGATGAGTGAAAGCTTGGAGGACGAGTTCCTAACCGAGTCTGAAAACGAGCGCTGGAGCGGCGCCGGAGAAACGCAGACCTCTCTCTGCTCGGTCACATTTTGTTCTGACTGTAATTGTTCTTAATATTACGAAGAGCGCAGGATGCAGTCTGCAAGCTGGGCTCTATAGATATACCATTTTTATTTTTTTAATTTGGAATGTTTGGTTTAGTGGGTGTTCAGTTTCCATCATTCACTTTTTTTTTTTCTTTTATTGATAAAACACTTGTTTTATCTCAATTCAACCAATTTATTCCAGTCATTTATTACGGTTAGTAATTTCATCAGAACATTTTTATTGATGCCAGAAGGAAATTATGTCAGATGTACATTTGAAATATTAAAACACATGGATAGAATAATAACAGAAGAGGGAAAAACCTGGTAATGATAACTTGATATAAATGAAAAATAAGGTTCTTTACAGCAAAGCAACTGTGTTGAGTAAATGTCATATTTTACGTTAGCAATATTGTACAAAACATGGCAAGTTTTCAAGCAACACTATTAAGTCAGATGTTCTACAATTTGAGGCAGAAATAAAGAAAATCATGTGGCATTCTTTAATGCGACTTCATGGAATGATTTCTCTCTGCCATATTGCATCAAGCTGTTAACTTTACAGCGTTTCGTCGTTTGTTTTAGTTTCTTGCAAGATTAAAAGTAAAATAAATATTAAATCAACTGCCCAGGCAGATGCACGCCCTAAAATAAATTCTTTCAAAAAAATGCAACGTGATTAAATCTGTGCAGCAATTAGTGACGAATGCCAAAGTCTTTGAATTTGGTAACATGTGGTGAGAAAAAAGAAAATACTGGAAGTGGACAGTGCGATTAAAATGTGTGTTTCATGTGTTTGAATTGTGAAGGTACGTGTATCACAGCTCCAAGTGGATGGTAGCGGGAAACGCCGACTCCCCCGTCCCCCCCAGGGTGTACATCCACCCGGACTCTCCGGCCTCGGGAGAAACTTGGATGCGTCAAGTTGTCAGCTTTGACAAGCTCAAGCTGACCAACAACGAGCTGGACGACCAGGGACATGTACGTGTCCACGCCTTGTTTTTCAGAGGACCGCAAATTTATGCTACGGTCTGCAATATGCCTAAACGCAGCTGGAGAGTGTTTTTGTTTTTAAGGGTAAAAAAAAAAAATAAATAAAAAAAATTAAATACTATTACTAATCAAACTCTGGATAATTTCCTTCTCACTTCATTTTTTTTATTGCTGTCAGAAAGTCAAAGTCTTCCTTTTCTCTGTTTTTGCTCAGATTATTCTGCACTCCATGCACAAATACCAACCCCGGGTCCACGTCATCCACAAAGAGTACGGAGAGGAGTTATCTCCGGTGAGAGCCATCCCCATGGGGGAGGGGACGCGCACCTTCTCCTTCCCCGAGACCGTCTTCACCACCGTCACGGCATATCAGAACCAGCAGGTACGAACCACATCCACACTAGCATCAGATCCTACACAGGTGGCACACCTGGGCTGGAAACCCGAAGTGAACGATGAAATCTGAAAATGCACTTTGGAGCGTCACACGACAGTGTTTGATGAAAAACAACAACTTCAGCGACTTATATAGGCTAAAATGTAACTTTGGTAACCAGTCTTGTGTTATATGAGACTCCCATTGAATGGCAACCATTCATATTTTTGCATATTTCAAGCAAAGAGATGGAAGAAAAACCAGCTAGTGTTTGCTTTTCAGGCAAACAGGTCTTGTACAGATTTTCAGACCATTTTGGCTTTCTGCTTTTTATAGAGTAGAAACAAGTTGATATTAATATGAGCTAATGGTGATTAGCAAGGCTGCCTGCTCAGGGTGCCAGCTGCAGTTGGCTCCTTTGAGAGAGAGTTCAGATTCTTTGAAGTGATGTTTTGTTGTGATGCTATAGATAATAGTTCCCTTAGCATACCTGTAGCATACAGATGCTATGAGCATATAGAAAAATGAATAAGTCCTCAAAGCTGTGGAAGGCTAACATCTAGTCAGGCAGATTTCCTGTCATACTTAATAACTGATGTTTGTAAATCTGGCTTATCGGCTGACTGTGAGTCCAGGAGAAGCACTGGAACTCGCCATCTCTGCTGCTGTTGCACAAATGACAGGCTGGAACAAAACCCCAGGAGTTTACAAGCCAATTGGTGAACTTACAGCAGACTGAAGTGATTCACACAACAGGCAGCCTCAACCACCCTAAATTTAGCATAGCAACAAGAATGTTGTTGGGCTGAGAAACAGCGACAGTGAAAGTGTCGACGGTTAATAGCCGCTAAAGGTATAAGCCCTTGCAGTCCAAGATGCAACTAAAATGGGGATCTGTTTAGCCATTAGCCTACCACCACTCAGAGCACATAGATTTCTGCAAATCTACTGCAACCTGCCTAATAGCGAGGAAACCTTTACTTAAAATAACATCACAGAACGTCACTCCAAAACACCCAAACTCTTACTTTAAAATAGCTTGCCAGATGTGTGTACTGTTAGCTTAAAAAGAGCGGTAGTCGGCACCCCTTCGCCCCTTTTTTTCCCTTCACAACTGAAAATATTTCCAAAGAGCCAAACTTGCTTTTATTGCAAAACATAGAAAGATGTAGTAGTAGCCGTCTTCCAGCCAGCTGACTGGCAATGTGCGGCATCAGGTGTAGGAGGGGCATTGCTATAGCTCACTCTGTTGTCCGTAAAGCTTGCAAAAACCAAACTCTGAATTAAAGCAGTAGGAATAAGTGTGATGTAAAAGTTTAGCACTTGTAACAATAAATTCCCTTTTTGGTTGTTGATTAAAATAAATAAAAATGAGGAAGAGAGATTGCTGTCGTCTAGTTGTTTTATTTTTTTTTTGAGAGTGTGTAACCAGTTGTTGGGAACGGTGTTTGGGTTCTCTACATGCTGTCCAGCATAGAGAAAGTTTTTAAGCGTGAGGGTTAGCTGAAGTGGGTCAGCTCTGAAGTCAGAACATGTTGGCGACGCCTGTAAAAGTCCCTCCTGATCCGGGTCATGGAGTTGGACCTTAAACACCACCCACAGTCTGATCAGGCCCCTTCGTTGCTCCACGCAGATGCATAACTTTTAAAAAATATATATATCTTCTCTGCCAGAAAAATTCCCTTAGAAGAATAAATGTATTTATTTTCAGAGCTGACTGAATGATTACAGAGAGAGAAATGATTTTGGTTGTTTAAAAAGAGAGAAAAAAAAATTCATTACACAGTTTATATTATCGCAGACAGATTTTCAAGGAAATAATTAGAGTCGTGTTTTGTTTTTCAGATTACAAGGCTGAAAATTGACAGAAACCCATTTGCCAAAGGCTTCAGAGACTCTGGCAGAAACCGGTGAGTTTATTTTAACCTCAGAGATTTGCACACTATTTAGTCCATTAGGAGGTGGGTGAGGGAGGAGGGGGTATGACATGCATGACTGCGTTCTGTTCTGGCTTTGTCAGATTCTTCTTGTTCCTTTTTCATTCTGATTGCACAGAAAGAAACGTTATGCATATCTTTATTTTTATTATTATTATTTTGTTTCAAACAAAAACCATCCAGGTTTTTGTTTGAAACAGCAGCAAAAGCGATGCACCGACTGACCTTAAGAGCATGTGCCACATTTTTCGGGCCGTCGCGTTATCCAAAATGAGATGTAATTTTGACAAAGATGCGTGCATGTTTTCCAACGGGAAAAAGCAAACTTTAGCTGCAAAACTTAATGGAGCGTCAGATTCCAGCTGACCTCAACGCGGAATAATAAAACTGCAGAGTGTCCCGAGGAAAATCTGTATAAACACATTTTCTAAACATATATAAACACTGCATTAAAACAACACGGCAGTAAAACTCCAGCAGTCTCTCCAAACAGCCACTCCCCGGAGGCCTCGCAGAAATCATTAGACAGGAGGAGAAGGGAAAAGGAGAGGCAATGTGTGAGACCGAAAATTCGAGAGGGTGGAAAGGTAGAGAACAGCGAGCTGGATAACCCAGAGACCTTGGTGGCTGACCCTATAAAAATTGAACTCAGGGAGGTTGTGGGGGGAAAGAGGGAAAAAGAAACCCTCCCCTTAAATATTACAGGAAGACTTAAGCAGTTTGCTAGATAAACTTCGGCTCTGATAGGCTGCTTTGGAGCTCACAGAACCGCTCCGGGCAGCTTGTCTAAATTATCACCGAGGCTACAACCCTGTGTGGGATGGAGTGGGGTTGAAGGGGGGTGGTGGTGGGGGGAGTACTTTTATCCTCCTGCTAACGAGCGGTAACAGAGCACTCGCATTACACCACCACAGCAACCCTCTGCCCCACCTAGAGGGAGGGAGGGAGCCTCAGATTGAGGAGGAGAGGAGGGGGGAAAGGGGAGTCCCACCTCATAAATCGCTGCTGCGGCTTCCTGCTCCTTCGTCTTGATTCGCCCGTAAAAGCCGTGTGAAAGCAATTACCTCCAAGCACCCGACGGGCAGCAGCCAATCGCAGTGTGGCGTTTATGTTCCTCATTACCTAGCATCTCCATGGAGATGCCAAGGGAGGCCCCACGGGCGACTAAAGATGGCCTCCAGGTGGTTGGCATGTAGCGTGACCTACAGCTAAGACGGTTGGCGTAGGGGGCTGGCAGAGGTGTTTCTGTTAAAAGGGGGCGTTTTGTTTGTGTTGCAGGATGGGGTTGGAGGCGTTGGTGGAGTCCTACGCGTTCTGGCGTCCATCTCTGAGAACACTCACGTTTGAGGACATCCCCGGGATGGCCAAGCAAGGTAACGGCAATGAACAATGTGCTCCACAGCAACGAGAAAAGTCCAGTCTGAACCACCCAGAACAGCTCATAAGTAGTTGTACAGACAGTGGGGGTTAGACAGCGGTTCACAGCCCTTCAATGTTTGTCACAAACTTCAAGATGTGTAACAGAGTTACATGCAACCTGCACAAAGTAGTTCATAATTGGGAATTAAAAGGAAAAACAAGGTTTCCCTCAGAAAATTTGCTAAGCACAGTGGTTGGGTGCCAGGGCAGCCATTCATCCAGTGACGAGTCATGTTTGTGAGTTGAAAAATGTATAAAGTTGACAGAAAATTGGAAAATATCACTTGATAGTTATGTGTTATTGAGAGATTGGATGATTAATATCTGAACACCAACTATAAAGTCTTAAAAAAAATGCAAACATTTTAAAAATACTTAAATAAATAAGCAATGCTTAGCCTGGCAAAGCCTCGTGGCCCACCAGGCTTACAATACACTGGAGGAAACCCTGTGGTTTATCATGAATGTATTTGTACGCAGGAACCAGCAGTAAAAACCTTGAGACTGGAGCGATGGTTCACTTTCCAGCATAACGGTTCCTCTAAGCATACAGCCAGAGCTGCAAAAAATGTAGCTAAATCCAACTGACGTTATGTAGTAAGACTTGAAGGTTTGTTTTACACAGATGCTCTCCATCCAATCTGACTAAGCTTGAGCTATTTTGAGAAGAATGAATAAAACTCTCTGTCTTTGGATGTGGAAAGCTGGTAGCTACACTCCCCAAGACTTTCAGCTACAATTGTAGCTGGGGGTGCTTTTAGAAAGTAAATGACTCAGAGAGCCAAATACGAAATAACAACAAATTTAAGATTGGAAATTAATGGGAAAACTGTTCTTTCTACAATTTATTGTTCTGTCGCATCTATTGGTTGCAAAGTAAAGAGGTTCACAGGCCATGAATGCTTTTGTAAATCATGGTTGAGTGGTTACTGCATAGAAGAAGACTGTTGACCAAATTGACTGTTTACCAAAACACCTGAGCTGTAATCAGACTTTGGTTCCTCCTTAGGAATCCCAGGAACTCACGGAGGAGTTGGAACATCATCTCATCTGCTCTCCACATCCCCATGCTCGTCGCCTTTCCAGGTTTGCCCTCTCAGTCCTCCGGACTACAGCTGTAGTCGGCCCACACACCCCCTCCACTGCTACGGAAACGCCCCCGAGCCGTTCCCCCCTCCCAGAGGTCCATCCGGCTACGAAGGTGAAGGATTCCGCTCCCTTGCCCTCCCCACGGCTCAGCTGGGCTACCTATCCAACCCCGCCCCGCAGGGCTACGCCGGCCTTCGCCTCCACACACCACCCTACAGCCTGTACGGCTACACATTCCCGCCCTCGCCACGTCTCGCTGCCAGCCCCGACAAGATGGCCACCGCCGCCACCACCAGCCACCAGAGTCCGTTTCACGGCTCGTCTCCCAGCGGGACTTTAACGGACAGTCTCGGCGTGTTCGGCGGAGGACAGCAGGGCTTCCTGTTTGACTCCCGGACTTTAGGAGTGACAGGTAGCCAGCCAGGAGGCGGTGCATCGCAGGTCACAGCCCATATGGGATGAATTTAACCCCGTCTTTTTTCAGGAAAAGCTGGTTACACCCTGCTACGGGTGCAAGTGTCTTTTGGTCCAGAGCATTCTATGAGTTGAGTTCCCGTGTACCTGACCTGAGAAGAAGGACAGATCAAATAAACACATGAACGTCTCAAAGTTTTATTTGGGGAATGTCTCCTATCTTGTGAACGCGGTTCTTGTAAGTTACTTGTACGGCGCAAGGAAGAGTGTGTGAGGAAATAACACACGGATGGGGCTAAATCTGGGCAGGTCCAGAGAATCAAAGCGAGCACTTCAATTTCCTGACAGGAAGCCCCCCAACACATTAACCGTAGACCTTTTCACCACAGTTACTTTCAAGACGGAGTTTGAAGGGTGTAGGCGGACTGAGATGGGGGGGTTAACGTTTCATCTGCCACTTGCACATCTCTGACCCAGACGTGAAATCACTGTGACCAACAGAGGGGGAGGAATCGCTCTGTGTTTATTGGTTGACGGGAATCCGAGAGGGGCTACAGTAGCGTCTTATCTGGTTGACTTTGGTTGAGTTTGTGTGTAAACTCCTTGACGAGGCGCGGAGCCCCTTCTGGTTTGCGCCACTTGCAAAACAAGAACGATCACTTCATTTGTTAAAATATTTGTTTCTTTCTTTTTTATGTCTTTGTTTTGTTTACACCAACCACTGTGTAGAAGACCTAATGATGCCCACACAGCTCTCTCTGTTTTCAGAATGAACTGCTAAAACACCACATGCCTGAGTTTGTACTGATACACACTACAGGCAGGGCTCTTTCACCACTTGGACTAAAAAACACACCAAAGCCGTTTTTCTTCTTCTTCTTCTCATCCAACATCTGGGGCTTGACAAATGTTAACAAGATGACATCATGCTGATGAGAAACCATCTGAGATCTCCCTGTTTTGGACTAAACTGTTGTAAAAAGACACATAACAAACTAATTTGCTTATTCTACATCTGGTCAGGACAGACGCCCGCTCGGTTCGGCTCTTTGAAAACACAGCTTTCCTGGAGAGAGAGCCACCTCCACGTGGACGCAATTGGGAGGAGGACGGATGGACGAGCAGAAGTGTTTACAAAGAGCCTTCGCACTTAAAAGAAAAAGAAGATAAAAAATCAACAATGCACCTGTTTTTGCTCTTCAGAATGGGTCAGGTGCACGGACGTCCACCTTTAAACTTGACCCACAGCTTTTCTTTGAAATCAAACCACGGACAGCCTGCGGAGGTCGACACGATTTGTGATCTTTTTAAGGCCAAAATAAAAATATATCTGTTAATATGACGACGTTTGCGGCCTTTCTCGTTCACACAATCCCATGTGGTTTTATTAACACAAATCAGTGAAATCCGTCACAGACCATTTAAGATGAAAATATGTCTACGTTGGCCCGAGAAGCCGAAAACGGAGCACCAGCACCGACTAAAGCAGAAAAGAAACCGCGCATGAGCACAGAAAGGGAGAGAGAAAAATATATCCATATTATTTTTTTACTGTGCAACGGTCATGTAAGCTAATACCTTAAAGTATGCAGAAGTTACTACTCACTCGAGAGAGGGTGTGCGGTAAATGTTGATGTGGGTGGGAAAGTGTGGATACGGGTGTATTTATGTGTGTAGCAACAGGTGGCGGAGTTGTCAGTGAGTGTGTGACCTTATCGTCTCAAAGTTCACGTGGATCCTTGAGAACTGACACCCCGCTTCTGCACATGCACGAGCCGACAAAGTCAGACTCGACTGTAGAAACCTGCATGGACTGAGGTTACGTCCATTATCTGAGGGCGTAGAGCGTCTGTGGACATCCGCTTCCAAGCCTGAGTTTTCAGTCCACTCCTCTGCAGTTCTGGTCGTATGTTTGGGGTCGCGGTCTTTATCGCAGGCGTGTCAAACTCATTCTCATCCTGGGCCACATCAAGATCGTGAACGTCCTTAAAGGGCCGGCTGTGGCGGAACGTATCGATAAAACCCAACAACAAACTGTTAAAACATTAACATTTCTACATTTGATGAGTAAAATTAAGTAATATTGAACATCTATTTACATTGACGTAATAAAAATTGATTGTATTTGGCTGATAAGAAAAAACATTCTGCAGACGCATCACAACTCTCACCAGATTTCCTGTCACTGAGGAAGAAAAAAAAACAACATACTGCCATCATAATGCCACCACCGATTCTGAGAAACTGCTGGACACCTCCTTTTTTTTTTCTTTAATTTTTTTCAATAATTGTCAATCCAGGTTTGTGGAGTGCACAAATTTATTCTCCCACCTGAATTACACAGCATGTATGAAGAAAAAGGCAGAAATGCAACAGATGCAACGACAGCATGGACATAAATCTTCTGGTTTCATGTCACAGTTTCTAATTTAACTGACATCAGTCAGGGGCGGATCTACAGGGGAGAAACTGGGGGGCTAGGTCCCGAACCCAACCCCCACAGCAGCCCCATCAAATTTTAAGTCCTTAAAATCATACAAACACTTAACTTTGTTTGTCTAGAAGTCTCTTGTGGCCGTCAAATTAAATATTAATTCACCAAAAATTCTTCTCGGGTGAAAAGTAGCACTACCTCGACATATTTTTACTCAAGTAAAAGTAAAAAGTAGCTGGCCAAGAAATTATTCAAATGTACAAAAAAGTAAATCTTAGAAAAATAGCCGCTCAGGTAACGAGTAACTGTTCGATCACAATACCTGATTTAATATTTAGAAACGATGTCAAACCAAGTTAAGTGCAAATTCTGGTATTTTAATGACAACAATTTGAGGAAAAAATACAAATAGCATAATTACAAATTAACTAAATGATTTACACCTAAAACTTGTCTTTGTTTTTCCCCCAAGAGACAGAGATGCAATAAAAAGTTTTTCAGTTTTTTTTTTTTTTTTTTTTGGACTTTTTGATCCAAAAAGTGTTTGGATCCAGCAATGCCACCCTCTTATAAACATGTCTAGATCATCTGCAATTGGCAGGAGTTCAAATCGTCTCCATTATTCAAGCTTTCTCGACTCCTACCATCCATTTCTTCCCAACTCAGTTGCCTCCTGTCACTCTTCAGAGGGAGAGGTGCTGACGAGAGAAGCACATGTGAGGCGGCGAGACACGGCGGCCGGGACGGATGGAGGGAGGGAGGACGGCTTATTTTAGCATCCAGGAATGATTGGCTTGTTGCTCCTGAGTGACAGAGAGCGGAAACTCTGCCTGGTGCATCTGTACAGCACGCTCAGAAAACACACACGTGGCAAACGCACATAGACACATGTGCATGAGAGGTCAAAAGCTTCCTTTTGCTCCCGGCCTTTTAAAAACATCTCCAGGCTCGTGATATGTGAGGTGAAGGTAAAGTTAGTTTAAAGCTACTGGAACATCTCATATGCGCACACCAGTATGTTCTCTCTCTCACACACACACATGCAGAGACACACTTGTGCTTGGTGTCAGTGGTGGAGAGGTTCTCAGCTGAGGCGAGGACATTAACACTTGGGGATGACCAGGTGCCGACGTGACAGATCTGTCACGCTATCTGCTTGGAGGAGGGGGACAGAAGGACAGAGGAGGAGCCCTCCGCGTGTGTGCGTGTGCGTGTGTATCCGTGTGTTTTTCCAAGGTCTGATGAATCTTTGCTCTCTTTATCAGTAGCTCAGGCCATTTGTAGGAAATACTTTTAGAAAGTAAAGTTCTAATCAGAAAAAAAAAAAAAATAAATAATCAAATATCTTGTTCAGTTTCTTCCACTTTACGTTTTTATCTGAGCTGGTGAATTTTAACATATGCAAACTACGTTTCAGTGACATGTACGGCAATAGGACCGGGGGGGGTCGATAGGTTATCGCAGTAGGTAGGAATCAACCTTTGGTGACATAGAAGAATGCAAGCAGCAGCGTGGGAGTTTCCACTGACGAGTCGCGCTGGTGCTTCACCCGACAGGACAGCTACAGCGTAAAAAAAAATAATAAAAAATGATTTAGAACCCAATCAGAGACTTGATCCCGCAGAGACGATTGATGGAAGCAGTTTTAAGGTGCGAAACACCTTTTATGTTTTGAATCCAGATTATTAGTAGATCCAAGACCAGGCCACATTGTTTCTTTCATTAAAGTATTGCTTTGGCTACTTTCTTATTTTGCAGACAGTACTAAAATATAGAAACAAAATTAAATTAGCTTTGAACTTTTATTTAAAAAAAAAAAAAGACGAATTTTGTGACCCAAGAGCATTTTCAAGTTAACCCAGAAGCAAAAAAAAACGTAATAATTTATTGGTGCTACACTTAAAAACCACAAAATCTCACCAAGTGATTTTGGTTTAGTTTCTAGTGAAAATATCTTTGTACAGTTGGACAAAACTAACTTGTAAGCAACTTTTCTGCAAGATATAGGAGTATGTTTTAAGTTAATTCCCTAATATTGATGAAAAGTACTTGTTCCACTGGCCGATTACTTCACCTATAACAATATATTTTTTTCTATGTTACAAGTGAAATAATAGGTCAATGGAACAAGTACTTTTTCATTAATATTAAGGAATTTTTTACCCAAAACAAACTCCTATATCTTGCAGAAATGTTATTTGTAAGTTTTTGTTTTTTTTCTTTATTTAGATATAGTAAGGCATTTGGACCAGAAACTGAACCAAAATTACTTGGTGAGATTTTGTGTTTATGCAGTGTACCTAGCACACCGAGGCATTTGGACTGAGCCAATGAGAGCTACCAATCAGCTGGTGATGCTAACACCGGTAGATGCTAACACCACAGTAGGTTTAGAGTCAGTAAAGGTCACAGATGAACCGTGAAGCTTCAGATACTGCCCTCATGCAGAACATTGAGTGTGCCTGAAGCAACCAGAGTCAACATTAGCTTATCAGTAGCCACACACTATTCCACATAAATCTGCGACAATAGTCACGTAATTTCATCAGGACGCTGACACTGTGTGTCCAAACCAAGTTCAAACCATCTAATTCGTCTAATTATCAAAGTGTATTCAAATGAACAACTGAGCCCTGAAGCAAACTGTGCTCCTTCTTTTCAAACACAATCAAATGATTCACTGTGGATGGAATTCTGGTGGGGGGGGGGGATGTAAATCTTTATTCCTTCTTTTGTAAATTAGAACCAGGAGCAAAATGGCTCTTATTCTCCAGGACATGCACATTTGGTCTCCATGGCTGCATGCATATTTTGACAGAATAAAATGAAAATGTATTCGAAGAAAAAAAAAAACGGAAAACACAATTCCCGGCTTTTAAGCCAGCTATTGTCTCAACTGTTGTGCCAGTTATTAGTCACCCGTTTTCAATGTTTTGCCTATTCTTGAGCTAAGAAAAAGATTTTGACTGTGGTTTAAACGTATTTGGACTGGTTTGGAAAAAATGAACAAAAATATGAAGCATATATGTAGATTAGTTGCAGAAGTGAGGCTGCAGTGAAGCCAAGTCAGTCCAGCGGTACACAAAGCAGCACAATATCTTTCTGGGAAAAAGATAATGAGAAGTGCCAACAGAAAAGTGCAAGCAGCAGTTGCAATAAAGAGCATGTTAATACTGTTGTATAGACAAATAAGGGGGCGCAGCGCTACTTTTCAGAGGCTGAGCAGCAGGAAGGCTGAGTTATTTTGTGTCATTTTGTGGTGTCTGCAAGGTTTTAGGCTTTGTTATTATTTTAAATAATCTGTTTTTTTTCTTTTTCCCAATTCATGATAATGTGAACAAACAACACTGGGTCTCACAGAGCGGCAAATGCGTAAGCAAAGTAAGGCCCCATCTACACAGGAACGTTTTATTCTAAAACCGGAACGTTTATGTTGGCCGCGTTCACGTGGAAACAGAGTTTTTTTTTTTTTTTTTTACTTAAATGAGTTCCAGAGTGAAAATTTCACCCGTATTCATGTGGACAGCAAAAAATGGCCGACCTCATCCTTAAATGTGTCCGACGTTTCGTATATAACAGCAACACGTGTTCGCTTACGTGTTCGTTTTGCACTTTATTAGTGTTACAATCCAACGTGACATGGAGAAGAAGACTGACTCCGTCGACGCTCCACACAAGAGACTACAGTCTTGCTTTGTTGTCTTTTTTTTTTTTTTTTTTTCTTGTGTTTACCAGTTGATTTCCAGCTTCTGTACACTGAAAATACGTCCCCACTACTCTCCTGTCAGGTTACTGGCCTCAAAAATGAGCTACATAGCTCCCCGCTTATTAGTTAAATAAAAAATAACTAAAAAAAAATAATGAGGTTGTTTTGATGGACGCTAAAAAAAAAAAAAAAAAAAAAATTTAAATAAAATCGCAATCCTTTCGTAGGTTTTTTTTTTTTTGTCATCTTGCAACACCGTTTTCCACATATGGTAGGGATGAAAAGTTTCCCGACCCAGCATAAAACCTTAGCTGTGCGTTCCTTTTGTTTGTTCGTCAAATTTGTATTTGTGTTGTGGTGAATAACAAAACTGTCAAAAAATCTTCAAGCACAAACGGACAAAGAAAATGCGTCTTATCAGAAATACCTCTTAGCAGAACAGAAATATAAAATGAGCGAGAAACAATGAGAAAGATGACGCCAGTATAGATGAATTCTGTAACACAAAGTTCTGCAAGCACAGCAAGACACGACTAGTACCAGTAGAATCTGCTGCCCTGAGCACTCAACACCGAAGTTATTATTTGCATAGAGGCCAGGTCTGTGGTTTGAGAATGCTGCGACTGAAGCGCGCATTAGCATATAGGCAGGCGACGGGGCCAAGCATTTGACGCCCAGAATGGAGTTGCGGCTTGCTGGACGTGATCAAGCATATGAAGTGGTGGTCCACAGGTGAGATCATCCTGGACTGTGACAGAGATGTTCCCTGGAGTAAAAGCTACGGTTTGGCATTAAAGACGGCGTCCTATTTGTAGCTGAAGAGCAGCAAACTTGAGTCAGAACAAATTCTCTTTAAACCTTTCCACAAAGACGTTTGGTGTGCCGACACTCGAGTGGGCTTGACTTCAGTGACAGGATTTAGATTTGAAGCCTGACATTGGTTTTGCTGTAGAACGGTTAACGAGCCAGAGATTTATCAACAGGAAATGAGAGGACGAGTGGAAAAGGGGCTTTTCGGCCTTAAGAAGTGCACCTGTGCTCTGCTTCGGCTGGTTGAGGGCAGGGAGTGTGATAATGATGCTGCAGGCTCAGCTCAGCTGCGCCTGCGTGACCCGTTAATGGTCTACCGGGTATTTGATGACAGTTGCAAGAATCTGACGCTCGGGGGTGTCCGTTGCAGCTTTTAAATTTTTGTCATCAAATCTGTCCCGACTGAGCTGATTTATCGCTGTCTCTTCGTGTCATGAATCTCAGATTCCCCTATTAGACACCCCACGCACTCGGCCCTGTGAGGTTCCACTAGAGAAATAATTATGACGCTGTATTTCCCCTGCAAGCTTTTCAAAGTCGACAACAAGGACGCGGGTACCTTCTAGGACTTTCTTCCCGATTCTGCAGAGAAGGAACGACGAAGAAAACGCTCATTCACGGGACGAGACGGACAATCTCTACAGTTTGTGTCGCTCTGTGTTTTTGTGGGACAGCAAGACAGACTTTGGGTCAAGCCAAAAAGAAAGGAGAGGCCCTGTAACGTCTAGCAAACGTCTGTCAGCTCTTTGGCCGAGGGATCTGTTGCTCTGTTCCTCCCGGAGCGTCTGCTCAACACATAACCTAACGCAGGACAGTTATTCACAGCTGCCTTAGAGGACAGATTTAAGGGCTGAGTAAACTCAAATTACCACCTGACCTGTGCACTTGTTAAAGAGAGAAAGCTAAACCTCACGAGTACGTCCCTAAAAGATTATGTCAAACACAGCAAAAAAAAAAAAAAATGATGGGAGAACTTCGACCAGACCCTCGAGTCAAGGAATCTTTTCAAGATGCACAGAGTAAAAGAAAATTGCATGTCGCAAAGCGCGGACCGCACTTCAAGCTACGCAAAGACGTAACGGCTGCTGTGACTTTGTTATTGGACTGAATTATACAACATTGGATGACCACAGGAAGTGAATAAATCTGTTTTTAGTTCCTTTCTTCCCTCGTTGCAACAATGCTTCTTGGTATTAAAGCTTAAACAGTTGGGAAGCCTGTTAATTTCCCCGTTAAACGTTTCCACGTTTGTAAGGAAAACGCATTTGCGGGGGCACCCAATGCCAAACAGCTTGTTCTGCTATTGATTCTTGCTTGGTGTTATTCATCTGGTGGGATGACTGAAGTTTGGAGAAGCAAAGCATATCGGTAGTTCAACATTTCGACACAGAGAACTCGGCAGTGGGCGTGGGACAGCTTGGCATCCTCTCTTCGTGCTGGTCAACAGCTTGGTCATACACTATTAATAAGCAAGGGTTGCAACTTATTGGAAAATGTTCAAATAAAACTACAATGCCGACATCCGAGCCACAGCCACACAAACATAACAGACTGACAGGCTGTCATCAACTTAAAGGTTTTCCGGCCTTCGTCATGAGAAACGATTGCAGCTTTAGGTCAAGGCTGCGGCTAGAGGTGAGGAAATGACATCATTTGTATAAATAGATGCAAAATGGGAATCCGCTTGAAATTTATATCAACTAAAACACCCAACAGTGAAGTGGACTTCCATTTATTTGGAAAAATAAAGCTATTTCTTGAAAATGTGCATGTTTACAAAGCACCCATCCTCTAAAACCACTAAATATGTTCCTCCAAAAAGCCTTTATTAAAGTCATGCCCAGTACATTTAGAACATGAATGGGCCATTTCTTATCAGGAATTTCTTTAAAATGAAGAACGTAACTATAAGCTATTTTCTTCAAATTAGGTAATTGAAGTCTCTCGTGTAATCATGCGCACCTTGTGTTTTCTATGGTTAAAATTTTGTCGTTGAACGTACTGATTGCATACATTTCCCGTGACAAATTCCTTCATCTCCCACAATTTGAACGGATAGTTGTGAGTTTGTTGAGCTAGTTGTCTCTTTCCCACCAGGGGAATCACCTCGCCCCTGTTAGAGCCGCACAAAAGAGCTGCGAATGTGCGCAAAACTTTGTCGATATTCCGCTCATGTCGAAACAACTGTGGCGCTTCCACTAATTATGAGACACAATTAAAATCGCACGCGAGTAAGTTTGCTCACCGGATAAGTCTTTACAAAAAACACATGTCTCGCCGTCATCCTCCTACCACTTCCTGTGTCTTCGTATTTTCCGCCAGTGGTAACAACGTTGTCGATCACATGAATTGCATGATGCGGAAAAAAAAAAACATCTTTCCATTGCAGTTTGCGAACTACACTGATTTCCATAAAATCGCTTCATCCTACCACAGAACCTTTTTGTAGGACGTTTGTTTCCACTAAGCACATTTATTTCCGTAAATCCAATTTGCACAATTTCATGTTAACACAGATACCGTCTAAATGTTTTATTTTTAACAATGAGCTTCACAAATAAAATTGTGGCTTACAGACAGGGTCCTGCAAACATTGGAAGGGGTCAGAAGAATCAAAATCAGCCACGTTTGTGCAGACAAGCAAGGGATTTGACTTCGGTTCCACGTTGCTGTCAATGAAGGCAATTTAGATACAAACGCATAAAAAGAGAAAGCGATATTCTCACATGCTCTCTCGGCAACCCTCCGCTCTGGCATCCTGTTGCTAACGGGGATGCTGTGCGCGAATCCCCATATCTCTGCATATGTGTGTATGTGTGGGGGGGGAGCGGGGTGTGCGTACGTGTGTGTGTGTTTATGCAGCCATGTCTGAGTCTTACCGCGCACATTTATAGTCGAGCGGCCCATCAATCTTAATAGAGGAGACGAGCGCAAAGAGCCGATGAAACGCCAAACATGATCACTATTCAGTCAACGAGGGCAAGGAGAGAAGGAGGAGCGGGAGGGAGGGAGCGAGTGGAGAAGAAGGATGAGGTGAGAAAGACAGAGGTCGCAATTTGTTTATCCCTGTCGGTGATAATAATGATCTGATCCAAGTCAGGATGACGGCGTGACAACTGGTGAACAGGCAGGCAAACATTTGGTGCTTTGTAGATTCCTTCCTCTTGTTATTATTATCATTCATAGTAGAAATGTAAATTTGTCTTATCACCAGAGGGAAGAAGGAGGTCACATGATGGACATGAGATCGTCCTGGAACGAGCTTGTGTGTGTGAGAGAGAGAGAACTGCTGAGAGGTGGGGAATGGTGAGGGGATATTTGGCAGTGGGCTGCTATGCTATGCTGTGCTGACACAGGAACACACAGGGCCTCCATGCAGCCACAGAGCAGTCACTCTGAGGCCCAACCTGGAGGGGCCATACAGAGACTCACACTGACAATGTCCATGTTGAACTGCTTACAGTGTTTCTACAGTTTGCTGATGGCAGAGGAACGCTGCATGCAATTAGTTGGCGATATGCTTTACACGGCATTACGGAGTAACATAACTCTGTCTTGGGATATCATTTAAATACAATAAAAGGAATCTATTTTCGCGGCCTGAAAATAATCGGAAATGTGTCTGATTCAACTACAGGACATTGGCACTACCGGATTTTATTTCTTTAAATTGACTGAACAACTTCCAGTTTCGCCGCCTTACTGCAGCAAAATTCTATGGATTTTATTATATCGTTATATCACAGATGAACACAGAGTGACAAACTAATGGACAGTAGAGGATAAACAAAAATCTGCATAAATAAAATCCGACATAGACATTTATATTACACGAACGTTTATACTACACGTGTATTATACATATACCGTGAAGGACTCAGATGTTTAGTGAACGAACAGCATCATGAAGACCATCGACAGCAGACAACGACGGAAAGTTGTAAAAAAGATAAAGCATGGTTAGGTCCTAAAAATGTACCCAGGTTTAAAGACCTTACAGAAAACTGTTTAGTTCACGATCCGGGAGCGGGAAAATCAAAACTAGCCACAGAGGTGGAATCTATTGACAACTATTAGTCATGCTTTCCACAAATTTTTTCTTAATAAAGAGCGGCAAGGACAAAGCCACTGCTGAAAACGGTCTGTTTAGATCAGACTGATGTTGAACTTGTTGGCTCATGTCCAAAAATAGAGGCCTTGTTTACATGACAACACCAGGACGCTGAAACGCAAATGTCTTTGTTGCGTTTTGGCTGGACAAAAAACGCAAAGGTTGGACAAAAAGCTGCAGAGTGAAACTTTTTTTAAGACGCAAAGACGCAAGAATTCCCTCTTGTGTTCATCTCTGCACAAGAGAAGGGCTACGAAAACGCGCCTCTGCAGAAGACAGTTTACAAAGTTTCACCGCCTCCTGCAGGCCTGGCATGCAAACTACATCATTTGCAGTATCAATTTGACAGAATGTATGAAAAAGTTCAAAGGACATAAGTGCTTTTGTGCAGAACTGTGTGCATTTACACACTTTATTCTTTTCACAAGTTTCCAGTCTTTGCTCTGGCGTCCTGTTGTCAACTCCATAAGTTGATATTCATGCAAATTACACGTGTTTTAGTGATGACACAAATAAGACAATTTACATGGAATTCGTGAATCCCACTGGCCAAAATGTCCGACTTATCTCATTCTACACTGAAATTTGTCTTGTTGTACTATTTGGCAAGACAAATGAAGCGCACATCAAAGCTGGGCAAATATTTAAGATCCTATTCATGTCTTGTATATTTTGCCTTCAGGGCCGAGAGGCCGGAGCACAGGAGGTGGTGTGTGGCGAAGTGAACCTGGGAACGCCTGCAACAGCTGTGAGAAACCATCGGATCTGCCATTCCTCACACTTCAACAGGCAACAAGAGAGCGATTTATGACGGCCAGAGAGGGAGAGGGACAAGGAGACGTAAACAGACCGGGCCAGGGACAAAGAATTAAATAAACACGGGGAATAATATGAGGCGTTGAAGGCAGGAATGTGATAAAGGAGGAAAAATTAAAGGAGAGGGAGAGACGGATGGAGCGAAGGGAGCCAAGTGACAGATTAAGTGCTGTTTGAGACGGCTCAGAAAGGAGCTGGAAGGAGCCAAAAGATTGAGATTAAAATCTCGGGGATTTCAGCGTCGTAGTTTCAGATCGTATCGTACATTCTTTACAATAAAGTCAGAGTTTAACAGGACACCAAGGCGCATGGAGTGATATGTCACAAACGTGAAATCCGCAGACACAAAAAGACCCATCAGAATCAAGGACGAGCAGCAGAACATTAGAGGTTGGTGCCAAAAAACATGGCGGCCCGCCTGATGATCGGACCAGTCGCTTCTAGGTATCCAGAGCTTCCAATACCATTTGACTACAACGCTTAAAAATGGACCACTTCCCTATAATAGGCCATAGGCTCATCTACTAAAAGTCCCTTGCCTTGAGGATGTGGTTAATATCCAGGTCTTCTTGGTGAGAAATTATCTAAATACAGGTCATTTGAAGAATTTAAAGATCTTCTCCTGTGTAGCTACCTCCACCCCTCGTTTCCACGTTCCCTCCTGTCGCCTTCTTGTTTTCCGTCTGCCTGTGCTGTCTGCGGTGGGTTAGTGGTGTGAACACTTGGTTTATTTGCTCTTTTAATACAAGCTGACCCTTGTCCCCCCCCCAGAACCTCCCGATGTGTGTGTGCGTGTGCATACATGTGAGCGCGGGTGCGTGCAAGCCCAGAGAGCACTCTCCCATGACAACTATGTCAGCGACCCGGAGACGGTGTCGAAAGAAGACCACACCGCAACGAGGGAGACAGCTCACGCCAGCCCAGGACACATGCGCACAAATAAACCTCATGTGCATATACACTCATGTCCAACAAAGCAAAGCCGTAGGAAGGGGTGTGTATGTGTGTGTATATATATATATGTACGTGTGCGTGTTTATGTGTGTTTTGGAGCCGAGGAAATCTTCAGCATGTGTTTCAAGAATCCCCGGGGCTCACGCTCAGTTGGGATTGGCTGAAGGGGCCCGCCGCGTTTGTTTCCATAGTGACAAAGCTGTCGCTGCCAAGCGCCACCCAGGTAGAGCTGTCAATCACGCTGGCTCGCAGCCAACCACACGCAGGCCGCGCCGCGACCAATCGCAGCCAGCTCCATCTATTGAGAAAACCAGCGGGAGACGATCACAGACTCTGAGGTCGGTGATGTGTCTCTGCCCAAAGGAGCATGAACAGGAAGGAGAAATGATTGGTGATTTGGATTAGGTCTCCTCAACGAATACAGATAGCAACTTCCATCAAAATCTTTATGCATTTCAATCTTTGTGTCAATAAGAACAAAGCTCTTCAAGGGCAGCTTCGTCCACATTTGCCTCTATGTGGCTTTAGGTGCTGCGAGTGAAAAGGATGTAAAGAAGACAACAGATGACTGACTACAAAGGAGGAGGTTCAGCTGGCCGAGTGTGGAGGTGTGGGATGCCGTCTGCTTGGACTCACTCAATAATTGCAGATGGAAGTAGCTAGGGCCTATTAGTTAGACATCACAGCAGCAATCAGATATCCACACAAACCTAAGAGAAATTGATAGAGACCAATTACCTGATAGGTAACCCAACATGTTTAGAGAAAAACAAAAGCAGAAAGACTGTGGCCATGATTCAAACTCAGGGACTTCTTGCTACAGGATAACAATGCTGGCCTTACGCTACCAACGGCGCCACATGGCAGCACACCTGTGGAAACTTAAACGTGCCATTTGCAGCTGCAAATATGAGACTGCTGTGCTTTTGTTTTCGCCTGACTCCGTAGCGACGTCTTTGACCAGCTGGATGTCGTTTAATGCTGTTAGCTAACATCCTTCCACCAAGATGTCAAAGCAGTGGATCTGCTGCCGAGGCTGTATCCCAATCTGAGCTGAAACGCCATGAGGTGGAGAACATCAGCCAGGTGGTTTCCATGGAGACCGAACACACGTTAGAGGAAGCAGTAAGTAAGAGCAGTAAGAGATGTGACAGGTATAGCTCACGCTTTCAACTTAATGTCTGACATGAGACGCTAGCTCGCTGATATCGTCCAGACAAGGAAAACATGATTTCGTTTTATTGTATTTTATTTTTCTTTACATAATATGGAATTAATTATATGAACTGTTATTTATTTTTACTATCTTTTGGTAAGATTTCTTCTTCTACAGACTCATTCTATAAATGAGATTATTAAATAGTCTGTTTCAGAAACTCTATCTCTAAATGAAACACATTAGAAAGGTATATAAACACAGGTGGTTTCTTTTTTTTTAAATATGGTTTTTTGCATGTGTGTGTTTTTTTGCTTACTGTTCATGAAACACGAGATGTGAAATTAGAATCTTACATAAGGCCAATAAAAAAAACACTTTTTATAATGCAAAAATATGGATTTTCAAAATGACAAACGAGCTTCATCTGAACGCGTACTGATTTATCGAATGCGACTGTAAAAGGGTAGGGGCTTTGCAACTCGCAGGTCGTAACGTTCACAAATAATCCCACCGTTATAAAGTTGGGCATGAAACATATCAATTTCAGGTCCTTACAAAAGCCAGGAGCAGCACAGGCCAAAAATATTAGCAAGGGCCATAAAACTGCGTTCTATTTCTGAGCTGAGGCGATAAAATGCAGATGTAACACAATACAGAAGTCAAGGTGTTGCATAGCGATGTTAAATAACCCCCGGCTGTCATGTGGCTACAAAAATAGACAAGCAAATACATGTCATTCGGAGACGGAAGAGAGGAGAAACATCAGAGGCAGGGGGACGGATGCCAGCGTTTCAACAGACAGAAGAAATGTTTACAATCCTCCGCGGAGACTGTGTTTGATATCAGTGACAGAAACCCGCTTGATTCCAGTAAATATAATAAAATGTGTTTCAAAAGGGTTAGCATGTAGCCACACAAGTTACAGCCTGCGGGTGACTGATACTCGGGCTCCACTGTAACCAGATGTGACGTTTGACACGGATAGTAAATTACCAAATTTCAGATGATAGACTGTAGAAAAGGATACAAATAAATCACGTGAATGTAAGGAAGTACACAATAAATCGCAAAAGAATGTTATTTGCTTAACGTGTAGATAATGTAAGCAGATAGTGTAAATGTTACAAGTTACTTTTGAACGGTAGTAATCTTCTAATCTATTTAGAATCTCTTTATATGATCATTATTGATGATGAACCAAATGCCGTCCAGCACTGAAAAACAAACTTCAACTTAAAAAAAATCTCTTAATATGTTGCAAGGAATCAAATTAAATTAATCAACGTAAATGTATTAAGTTCGTTACGTTTTCGTGTTAAAGAAACGCAAATAAATGAATACGTTTAATTCCGTTACATGTAATGAATTGACTCTTTTTTTTTTTATTTATAGCTCCATTCGTTTTTTCTGTGACTACCACCGTTTCCTTTCGCGTCCCCAGCAGACTTCATCAGAGCAAACCTTTGTCTCGAACAAGTTAGCTCGAGCCTCTTACAACTGAAATGCTTCAAAATCTATCAAAAGTCTCTTGTTTTCTAATCAGATTCATTTCAGACCCTCTTATCTGCTCAAAAGAAAATAGGCAAATCGTGTTTTTTTTAAACTCTGTATTTTTGCGATATCATGTCGTTGAAATCCATACTTCAGTAACCAGGTCTGTTTTTATTTTAGCTGTAGTGGAATCAATGAACCACTGAATGCATCTTTAAAGCTTGATACGTTTATTTTACTGAATAAACCTAATTATTGTGTTTTCCTGTTGTACATAATTTGCTGCGGCAGGTGTGTGTGCGTGTGTGTGTGTTCCGTGTTAATCCCTGTCCTTGCTGAGCAGTCACACACCGCACACAAGAAGAAGACTTTTGTTCCCTGCGGGCTACAGTAGCCTGCAGTCTGTTTGCCTGAACGGCCGAATACAGTAAAGCCCTTTTGCACTGTAATCTCAGATCAATAATAGTGATCAGTGGCTAATCATCAATATCGTCCCATCTGCCACCAAAGTGAGCAAACAGACACTGCAAACTGAAAAACCTCTAGCTGCTCGAGGCCCTGCTTTTCTTTTTTAATACACACTAAAACATATAAACAGTCCACCCCCTCGCAGGCATGACGCCATCATTAATACACGGAGGCGGATGTTGCTGTGACCTCTCTCCTTTTTAAGACTGACCCCAGCAGATGACCCCGGAGAGGGATTAGTGTCTGATATGCCTAATTAACCTCGCAGCGCACAGCCCAGGCCGGGACAGCAGCCGCCACGGCACTGCGACGCGAAACTATTCACAACTTCTTCCTCTCCTTTTGTTTTTGCTCAGGTTAGTTTTGCTTTGGAGTTTACTTAAACATTCAATAAAAGAATAAAAAATTTAATAAATAAAAAATGGAAATGAAAAGACTTTAATAAGGGCAACTGTGTCTCCTGGGTAAATCATCGTTCGCACAACCTCTATTTATTTTTCTAAAGATATTTCTAAAATCTGCCGGTATTCCTCTGACTCCCCCCTCCCTCCCCCCTCCCTCTCCCCTTTGTGATCCCTTTGAAGCCTGAACAAGTGTATTTTGACTGCAGGGTTAGCAGAAAAGGAAGCAGAGGTTGGACTTTTGCAGGATTTTCAAACCGACAAAAACATTCAAGAGTGAAACCAGCGGAAATGAGAAAGTAAGCATAACATACAAAGATGTTATGCTACACTGAACCCCGAAACGCAAAGAAAGCACCAGCTAGCTACAAACCACACACATTACGAGTTGATATCTCTTGTCAAAGCAAAGAGTAGCTGTGGCAACTAAAGAAAACATTTCTGTTCAGCTGCTTCAGTCAGATGTAACTCAAAGTGATAATTATATGCAAGAGGGTGATTTTAGATTGAAACTCTGCGGCGCCTGTTTTAGACTCTTATTTTGTAGTTAGAAAGGTGGTACTTCCTGCTTTGCTGCCTTGTACAAGGTGTGTCTTAATTCTCAGGAGGCCTTTAAGGAACCAGGTAAGTTTTCAGAAGTATGAAGCCTGAACTATGAGGTTGAATGCTAAAAGTTCTTACCGGATACAAACGCACAACATTTTATTTCAGGCATCTCTTAGGACAGCCGAAAGCTTTCGCACCGGGGCAAACAATAAATACTTTTTTTTTTTTTTAAATCGGCAAGTTGAAAGCACTCAGGGGTCACAATTTATTTTTATTTACTTCAATTAAAAATATAAAACTAATTTTATTGCTATGTTTTTTTTTCTCCTTTTTTTTTGCCAACTGAGCAACAACTTAATATTGTTTTTTTCCAAAAAAAAGGATCTCAAAGCTGTACAGTTTTCAAACTTGATGATCAAAATATCATTTTTAATCATTTTAGTTTATTCCCAGCAACAAAAATTGTCTATGAAAACAGTTTATTTATTGGGTCTGACTGAGTCTGCTACACAGATCGTAGCGCCCAGGGGCCACAAAGACCGACTCCAGGGGCCGTGAATGGCTCCCGGGTCATCCTCTACCTTCTGTCATATATTCTTTCAACTTTTAATTTCACAAATTAACTTTATTTCAACCCAGACAGAGTTTGCGTTCAGATCCATTGATAAAATCCTCCAACATTTTCCTTTAAAATGCTCTCATCTGGTTTGTGCTAACGTTCTTTTCTTTTTTCTTGAACTCTTTTTCACACTGTTGATGACTTTAAGGATGAAAGATGAATAGAAGTATCGTGAGCCTCACATCTGAAAAGTTGTAAAAATTCTGATTAAAAGCATATTTTGTTTTTGACTCGTCAATAAACCGGATAAAGCAAATATTCAATTTAATGACAAGACCATTAGAACCATGGATTAAGATATATAAACTTAGAAAAAAAAAAAAAAAAAAAAAGAACATGTTCAGGCTTTTAATAAAAGCCAGACTTCCATCCTCTGAACACGTCCATCTTGGACGCTCGGCTTCCTTCCAGCTGGAAACCTTCTTAAAAAAAAAAAAAAAAAAAGTATCACTTTAATTACAAAGTCGTGAAGGCTGCTCTGCCTTTAACATCATACAGAAAAGCACACGCATGTGTTCGGCGACCACCGGGGCAAAGGTCGGTGTTGAAGGTGTGAAGGATGAGGAATAAGGTGTACGACCTCGCTTGCCTCCACTCCGAGGACCGCGGCCTGTCTCACGCTCGCTTCAACGTCGAATCCCTGTTTCGATTGGATTTTCCGCTTGCCAAAAACATCCTCACAAAATTTCAAAGCTGGATTTGAAGTTTTTATCAGGACGTGATGTTAAGACAGACAGAGAGAGAGAGAGAGAGAGAGAGAGAGAAAAGTCCAATAAGAGGGCAGGGAAGGGTGACCAGTTATTACAGGCGACCAGAGAGAAGGACAGATGGTTAGACACTGGTCAGGGTTACACAGCAAAAGGCTGTAAAGCAGATATGAGGAAACCATGTGTGAGGAGCCTCGGAATGCATACGCTCCCCACAAACGCCCACATATTACACTCACTCACTCATTGCACATTTGCTGAGTGTGATAGCAGGGGAAAGCTGGCAGGTAATAAGAAAAGCAGACATTTACAGAACCACATGTTCTGTCAGGGCTGATGGGAAATCTTTTTGACGCGAGATGAGCGATCGGATGAAAATCACACGGGGAAAATGTGAAAGTGAAGCTGAAATACAGTCGATGCGAAATTTGTATTGCGTTACTGACACACAAAAGGGGAAAATGAGTTGCTCTAAGTTAGGGGTTTTCTTTTGATGCAACAGAAATGTTAGTGTATTTGCAGTTTTGTGTGCTCCGTTTCACTGCATCATTACGACTCATCATCACAGCACGAGGGAACGTTGATGCATAAAGCACACATTTTAAAAAGATATGGACAAACAAACAGACGTAAATAAGTAAACAAACTAATGCTGATGTCTTTTTGCAGATGAAAAGTCTATCCAGCTACCAAAATACTAAAACTTTTTTCTGTCTCTGCAACAAAATTTTAATTAAACATTCATATGGAGCTAAATTGGGGTCATGAAGTTCAGAAAAAAAAAGTTTGAAACTGAAATATTAATTTAAAACTGACAATTAAAATTAATCTGAAAAGTATTTCTGAACTTTTTTTTCCAGTTTCCTGTTTTAAAACTATTCTTATTTTTTTGCAAATTCAAAGCATCTATTTTAAACTTTTTCTCAGCTTCAACATATTTATTTCAGTTTAATTTTTGTTTTTTTCTGTTTCAAACAATTTTTTTCGTTTCAAATCTTTTTTTTGTTTTCCTTTGAAAAAACTTTATGGCCCCAATTTAGCTCCATACATTTACTTTCTTTCTGCTGTTTTGGCATCGAGATAACTTCTAGTTTCAAAATCGAGTAAATGAAAAATATCCACATCCATATTGTGTTGTTTCTTTGTCTTTATTTGGAACAGGAAAGGGAACCGAAATCAAACGGAGAACCTGCATTAAGGAAGGAGATCAGAAAACAAAAAGAGGAGCTGAAACCAAATGGTCTCTGCAAAATCAGAAAGGTAGCAAAAACAGCAGTAAAAAGTTGAAATTCAAGGAACAAAACAGTCTGACGGAAAGCAGAATCATTAAGTCAAACAAAATCTGAAAGGGAAAAAACCAGTTACACTTTATTGCTAACAATACAAGCATCCACGCTTTGTAAATATACTCCGACGGGATCACTTTTGTCCTTTATTTGTCCAGTTTTAGAATAAAACACAGACAAAACCAAAAAAAAAAAAAAAAAAAAAGGAAAATAGGTCGAAGTACAATCAACACCCTCTTTTCCTGCGCTCTGCTGTCAGCGCCCTGAAGATCCAGGTGACACATCAGTTCCCTGGAACCACAGACAGGCGCCAAGGCCCGGCGTAATCTGCCCAAACATCTCTCGCTCTTTTCTTTCCGCTTTGATCTGCTCATCTTCCAAGATCTTCCTCTCAGACTTTTTTTTTTTTGCCCCCAGATTGTCTTTAGTCACTCTAAAGCTTACACTTACACCTTCGGCAGTGCGAGACGATCCGAGCGGGGATCTTCACAGACGAGCAGATGAGGCGGGCTGCTGGAGGACGCTCCATCTCTTTCATCTTTAACTAGTTCCTGTGTGACGATCGTTACTGGGATAGTGGTTTAGACACGCTCAGGGATTGTGTTTGCTTGTGTGCTTGTTTACAGATGTGATTTTATTTTACTTTCCCCCCCCATGGTGCCAGTTGTGTCAGCATCAGGGCATCGCGAGCTGCGCCGAATAGCGCTGAAAGCTTTCCTGCTCAGAATGAATACGAGTTTAATCTGTAATCTGGTCAGCAGAGGGCGAGTTAAACACGCTCTTTCTTGTACATCGTGGAAAAATTCAGAGTTGCAAAATGGAAATAAGAGCCAAAGCATTCATACCCTTTGAGGTTTTTCTACATTTCCGCACCCATAGACGGACATTTTTGACCCATTTTTCATTGCTAATCCGCTGGATGGATGGAGAGCGTTTGTGACAGTCAATTTTCAAGTCCAATTTAATCCTGGACTTTGACTGGGACAGCCCAACACATGAGCTAGTCCAGTTCCATTGTAGCTTTAGCTGAACCTCTGAACCCCAGTTCCAAATCTTAAAAAAAAAAAGGATCCTACTGCATGGTGCTGCTACTTCCATGTTTCAACATGGAGATTTTGCTTTTGAGGACACAATTAGCATTTAATTTGTTAGCCAAGAAGCTCACTTGTGGAGTCATCTGACTTATCTTTGTATCTCCTACATATGACTCGTGGTACACTTTAAATCAGACATAGTTTTGTTTTATTCCAACAATGTTCGTCCACATTGCTACTACTCTGTTAAGCCTGCATGTGTGAGTGAATGACTAATGGCTGTGTTTGTCTGCTTCCTTGATATATGCTCTCCTTTGCTGGTTTGTTCACGTCTTGGTAGGTTTGCAATTGTTCCCACTTTTCAGATGACGGATTGAAAATATTCAAAGCTTCGGGTATTGTTTCATAACTTAATACTGCTTAAAACTTCCACCAACAACGTTATCCCCTGGGCATGTTTGGGGCATCTTTGTGACCGCTATTGTTCTGGTTTTCTGGCGGTGGTCCCTAACCACCATGAAAACCGGGAGTCCAATGCGGATAACGCACTTAGAAATGTCTTAGAAACGTCACAACTATGCACCCGCTTTTGTGTTGGTCTACCGTAGGAAACCTCGACGGAAATTGAAGTTTGTGGTCCTAATGGGATTAAATGCGAAAAGATTCAAGTGGTATCAATACTAGCACTTTGACATCTTAAACTTTTCAACCCCTTGTAGTAGTTAGGCAGCATGACAGTGGACAAAATGTCTCCTATTAACACTTCCCTGTTAGCTGCCTCATTCCCATGACCAGCCCACTGCAGGAGACTCTGCTGGGAAGAAGGACACGGCATTCGGACACCAATGTAGCATGAGCCCGACCCCCGGAAAGAACATACTTTTGACACAAACTCACACACACACACACACGAGGGTGTATATTTAAAATATCATTTCCCTGTGCCGCTGTTACCCACACCTTTCCATCCGGTTTAGACCCATGACCAAATAAACACCATTCACACTCCATCTGCGCCTACACACCAACCCCAACACACACACACACGCACACATTCACTCAGTTTGGTGTCTGTAATTGAAATAAAATGGAAAGAAAGTAAAAGGTTATGACCTGCTGGTTCTGGTGATGTGCTATTAACTGCTTACCCAAAAGAAATATGGTTTTTCTCAGTCTCACTTTCTCGCATTCCCACCATCTTTTCATGCATGAGGTCATATCCGTGGATTTTCTAAAGTTCAGACGTTACATCCAATGAAAATATCTCGGTGTGTTGCACGGCTTCTTCTGAACCCTAAAAGTTTCCTTTTCCTCCCTGTGCTTTGTTTTGGATTTCTCTTTTTTTTTTTGGTTTAAGTGCTAAAGGCTTTTTCCATCCTATGCAATGTTATTCGGGGCTGTCCTAATCAATCAATCAATCAATCAACCAATCAATAAGCAATCCAATTTACATAGTATTCCATCTCTGTTTTCTTGACGTCAACATTATTTGAGTTTGTGTGGCCTTTTGTTTCTAAATGTATCTTTGTCAACACATACAGCTAGGCTAAAGCTAGCATGCTTTCAATATTTATTATGGCGTGTTAATGATTTGGCTACTCGACAATTAAATAAGTTATAAAAAAAAAAAATTTTATTAACATATTTATTAATACTATATGTCGTGACAGTATGGTATGAGACAGATAAGACAGAGCTCCTCTGCTAACTAGAAACAACCGTCAACAAATATTGCATGTAGATGTCCATAATCCTTGTTTTTATATGTTCAGGTGGATTTTTATGTATTCTCAGTCTTACTCCAGCAGAAATACCTACAAATAGTAAATCGTGTCAACAGAGGTGTGCACACATTAGAGCCAGCAGATGTAATTACCCTAATTCAGCACACGAACAATTAAGAATCCACTTGCTATCTGCTCTGTCCTGGTTTCCCATTATGACAACCCACTTCCTTGAAAAACCTGGGCTGAACTGGAGTTTGTGAATCAGAGGTGATGTCCCCTGGCTGTCTGGCACGCTCCCCTCCTCACTCTTCCTCCCTCCCTCCATTTGTTTTCTCTAAGTACTAATCAAAATTCCTCGTGAACACCTTCCATCACAGCGCTGATGATCCGTGTAACGCACCCTCCCTGACGAGACCGCTTCATCATCCGGGCCGCACGATGCGCACTAGATCGCGTTGCTTGCCTTGACCTCTGACCCCGTCCCCCATAATTCGGCTGTGTTTTGATCTCCCGCGAACTGGCCTCCCGAGTGATAACAGATAAATCCGACGGACTTTCACCGACATCAGCAGCAGTAAGCCGCAAAGAGTCTGCTCCGGCTTTCAGCATGTCCCACAAAGAAAGCGGAGTGTCTTATTATGGCAGGACAAAATGTGAGTGCGTGCGTTTGCGTGTGGCCAGGAACCCTCTTCCCTCGGAGGGTTGTATTTAATTTAGGGCCACGGCTACGACTCCCTTGGCTGTCGTAGGTGTCACGCTCCGCTGCGCCACCGGGGTTCACAGAGGGAAGGAGACGAGAAAAGAACCTGCAGACATTTGTTATGAAATAACCTAGCTTTTCTTTTTGTTGTTGTTGTTTTTGTGAGAGCTCGTAAGAAAATGACCTCAATCGTTTACATATTTAATGTCAAAATTGAAAGCAATCATTTAAACATCAGCATCCGCAGTCTTTTCATGTCATTTGAAGTTGGTTTCTCTAAAACTGACCGACAAAATTAAGCTAAAAAGACAAAATATGAGGCTAAAAAATTTTATCCCATGGGCTCAGCAAGCTGCATTTGTCTTCATGACAAATTTAAGCAGGAAGAAGGAAATAACCTTAATAAAGGTGTACAAAAACTCATTTAGTGCTTTCCATGCTGACCTGTCAAAGTGTTATGCTCACTCAATTACTAACATGCGAATCAGTAAGAAATATGGGATGTTGATTGCCTTTTTTAAAGGGCAATCAACAACTGGCAGGGAAAGAAACTGGTGTTGAACCAACAACTTTCTGACATCAAGACGACTTCTATTCCCATAACTATACAGCGTCGCTTATGTTCGGCGTTTGTCTGGCATTTCCAATTGGCCTTCAGTTTTAGGTCAATTACAGACTTTTCTAGTTTTTTTAAGCAGAGCTACAAATCAGCCAATTTCCATTTTTATCAGTTCTTATTCACATCTGAAACCAGAAAATCTTTTTTCTTCTCATGTTTAACACATATTCTGTGTCATTCCATGAAGGTATTGGTGCTTTTTACCCGTAGCTTTGTTTGTGGACTAAATTGTGTTCAGTTATTTGTATGTGTGAGGTTTTGGGTTTTATACCAATGCATGGTGAAAATAAGTCAATGACCCCATTACTACCAATTAATGCTCCAACTTTTTCCAGTTATGCTACGGATCTGTGAACATGCTAACTTGTACCAAAGCTACGACAGGGTGTTCCGAGGGCTTGCAGGGTGTGTGTGGGTGGATGCGTACCCTATAAATTGAGTAAATTTGCGTGTGCATGCATCTGTTTCGCCTTTGCCTATACGAGCATGGGATGTCTAAAGAGGGCCATGTTTAAGCCTTGTAAACACTAAACATAGTGAGCTGGTACCAGCACTCCGCCATGCTGCAAGTGATTAGCAGGTTAGAGGGGGTGATCAGAGAGCGCCAGGCGAGCGGAAACCAGAGAGCGTGTTTTATGTACTCCTTATTTTAGCTTATACTTCCCAGAATTAGCTCAACCACAGCCAGACTAATTTCAGACGAAGGGATGTACAGGCTAAATATAACAGTGAAGCAAACATCAGACAGATGCCAAAACAGAAACTAATAAAATGTAAAGCCTCCTCTGCTAAGTTAGTACACAAAATGTGCATTGATGTGGAGTGGCGTCCGCACACTCAAACGCGGCAACCTCGTGGAGCGGTTGCATTTTTAGCCGTGCCATATGCGTTTCCTGCAATGTTCGGAAACTTTTAACGAGGCGGCCCAAAAATACCAACGTGAGTAAAACGTGGTCTTTTCTCTTTTTGTTGCGTCTCTGAAGGAGCCAGGGTTTGAAAAAAAAAAATAATAAAAAAAAAATGGAGGTCCGAGGTGTCTCATTATCAAGTTCAGAGAGCAGATTTTCGTTCCGTAACACTTCCAACCATGCAGAGGTGCTAACTGAGGTGGCGCGAGAGGATCAAAAGAAGCGTAGTCAGAGCAACCCCATTACTCCAGTAAACAATCCCACATTACAGGACGCGCGCGCCCGCACACATCCTCGAGCGCCCCTCGACCCGGCCGGCCCCGCTTGGAGCTGCCCTGCTGTCCGTGTCTGTCAGCAGCCGCGCCGACAAAACACGGCAGCGCCGCTGGAGTAGTAGGGGCGCAGTCATAATAAAGTCGTTCAGGGGGTAAACACTGACATGTCTCTTATCGCCGATATCGCCGATAAGAGACGTGGAAGTGGAGGGATGTGTGCGGTGCGGGGAGGAAAAAAGAATAAAAAAATAAAAATAACGGCCCTATCTGTGTTCCTCATCAGGTGTTGACGGGAGAAAGCGCCAAATCCCAAACATCTGTATACCTGAAAGAGCAGGAAACCGCTCGTTGACACCCTGTAACCGCTGGGTGGATTAAGACTCCAAATATCACTTTGGGTAATAATGAACAAGTTGGGGCGGACGCCGTGAGGCTGTTGTATGGAGGCGCAGAGGTGACGAAGCAGACGTGATAAGAGGCGTAAAAACATTAAGCGTGCCGTCTTGCATTCCTGAGCCAATCAGAAGTGACTTTGCTAGGCTGACGGATTGCGATAGACCCGCAATCTACAGTGCTTTACACAAGAAAGAGGTTAAACTGTTTTAAATGTCTTAAAAAAAAGAGTAGCATGGTTTGTATTTACATTCAGTCCCTGTTACTTTGATGCCCCTAAATAAAATCAATCAATCAATCAAATTTTATTTGTATAGCACATTTCAGCAACAAGGCATTTCAAAGTGCTTTACATCACAAACATAAAAACAAAGTCATGCAACAGAATTAACAATCAAAACATTCATTAAATTCATAAATGATTATGTTTCATAAACAACTCTAAACAGGTGGGTTTTTAGTCTAGATTTAAAGGCACTCAGTGTTTCAGCTGTTTTACAGTTTTCTGGAAGTTTGTTCCAGA
>CAEGAE010039705.1:0-13388 GCA_903067095.1 Girardinus metallicus
AGGCAGGGACATTTTCCTCGAGGAATTTTAATAACCGAGGTGCTCGAATCAATCGAGGAATCGTTTCAGCCCTAGTTTAATAGTTTCAGCATAAATTAAGAGATTTTAAACTGTTTAACATTTAAATGTAAGATTTTAAGGAGCTGGTTGGTTTACTTTGTAAAAGTTCAAAGAACAATCTTCATAGTTAGATTGTTTTGTTACCATAGCAACAACCTGATGCTGTGAGTCGAATCTTTGAGTCTGAGCTGTTTGTTCACTAATGATTAAACTGGATTATAACTGGTTGTTCTCATGCTGGCCAGTTAATCTGCTCCCCCTCCCAGATTAAATCCAACCAGAAGCTGTTAGCGCTGCTGATGCGTTAGCAGCTAGAGGGGCCCTCAGTCAGACTCGGCCCCAGGCCTCATGCAGCCTGGGACCGGCCCTGCAGGATGAGTTCAATCTGCTGCACTGATGCAGAGATGAGCAGCAAACGGAGATTTAATGTAAAGCTGCTAACGAGGCTCTAGCAGCTCCAACGTTTCTGTCTGTTGAGTTTTAATAAGAGCCACAGAAACTAATTGGTTGCTGAAGTTTTAAGTTTTGAGATGTCAGATCTCTGCGCGCATTACCTCCGTCTGACTAAGTGGACAAAGCATCTGATAAAGTTTGATGCTTCGTGTGACTGGAAAAACAATACTACTAATAATAATAAGACAATAGAAAACCAGCGTGAAGCGTGACTATGACGACAGAGAGGAAGCATAAAATGCATAAACTATAAATTTATCTTTTAGGAGTAAATCTGCTCCGCTAGTGAAACACTCAGAGCCACAATCCAGATCAAATGGTTAAAACCCATTATTATAAATTTTTATAAAAACAAAAACAAGCAACATTTAGCCTGGCAGGGGGCCCAGTAAAGCATGGCGGGCCGCCAGGCTTATAATACACTAGGGGAAACCCTGAAACCTCTGATATGAACAGAAACTTTCCGTAAGAAGGAAAGAAATAAAAATACATCCAAACTATTTGGACTATTTCTGAGTTATTATGGCGGCTAATGAGACGGTTCTGATCGTCTCTATTGGACCTGAATGCTTTAAAGCGCCGTTCTCCTGTGCAGTTTCATCTCAACCTTCAGACACAAACATGCAGCGAATAATCGAGTTTCCATCCGTTCTGAGCACCAAAGAGTCGATAACAAAAACACGTTTTCACTGATGAATGAAGTCAGTAATTATTGACGTGACACCTGGCGGCGGCGTGTCGACGTGGCCGTGACGTCACCAGGTATGAACGGGAATGAGGAAGCAGCTCTTGTGCGTAGTTTGGCCCGGTGGGTGTAAAGCTTGACAATCGAAATGAATAAATCGATAACAGAAGAAAGAAGTGGCCTGGAGAGGATGGATGAGATTCCCCGAGTTCACCGGCGCGGCCCTCTGTCCATCAGGCTCTTTAAATACGGATATATTTGAAATGTTCGTGGCTGTTTACAAAATAGACCAGCAAATACTGCAGCAAGCATATCGCCAGGAAACGCAAAGCAATATTTCCCCCCATGTCCCCTACAGGGCTCCGTACCGTAGAAACAGGGATGCTAACAGAGCTAAGGCTACTGGCGCCGGTACTGAATGTGGACCCTAAGCAGCTGTTACCGAGCCGGACAGAGTTTTTACCGGATGACCAGAGCTGAAGGCAGCAGCGGCTCCTCCTCTTCATCACCTCCTGCGATTCTACGCTCCCCTCGGTTTCAAAGAGCTCCGGTCCAAATCGAAACGTCGTTACTCCTCACTGTTTTGGCTGGAGGGAGCCAGGCACTTGGACCAATTTGACGTCATTTACCCAGGATGCATTGCAGCTTGAACAACATAGCGACTTCCGTGTGACGATAGTTTTAAAGTAAAAAAAACTCAACAGCTTACAATATTATATTTACATCTAAAATAAATATTTCTGAAATAAATTCTATTATTACAGTTAATCGTGGCTGTTAGCATGCTAATATGTTGAACGAATGATCTTAAACCGACTAACTAGAATCCCAAACGTTGTTAAAAACCGTCTCTGCCTGCAGCCATTCAGGAGGGGAGCGACTCCAAAATGGCTGTTACATGGAGCCCGACGGAGGAAACGCTGGACTGTTTAAAAAACCCCGAGTTAGATTTCCTCACAGCCGTGGCTCCATTTTGATGCGCAAATTATTTCTGTAGAGTGAAATTTGTACAAACAGGAGCAAACTGGTTAGCAGATTTATTGCTGTTTGTAATAAACCAGTAAAGTTTGAGAAAGCATCAGTTACTTTTGTAAAACTGAAAACTGCCAAAATCTGCATGGAACTTAAATTGTGATTTTAGAAAAACAATAAGAAATATCAAAAAGCTGAATCATATGAAAACAGCTGAGTGACTTGTGTCAAAGTGTATTTATCTCAGACATAAAGCTGGAGATCCAGCCTGGAGCAGGACAGTCAGATACTACAAACACATTCAGTAAGTCAGGATATTATTCAAAGTCCATTTATTTCAGGGACTCAGGATCAGGATATGTGGAAATGTCCCTCATGAAGATGGAATAAATGATTTCTCACATTAATCTCAGCCTCACCTTTTAATTACCTGGAAGAAACCAGGGTTCAGTCAAATCTTCAGTCAGAAGCACTGAACACCAGTCAGTCAGTTAGTGGAGCATTTTTATCACTCTACACCAGAAACCAGATCAGAACCAGAACCAGGAGGCTGCGACTCCTGAATGAGCAGCAGGTCAGCTGATCTCAGGTCAGTCACATTCAGACGATTTTAATCCAACCACCGTTTCACGTTCTGACCCGCTCGCTGCTCCGAACCGGCCCACAATGGTTCAGATGGTTCCAGAACAGTGGAACCGAACCGGGCCTTCAGAACCAGCAGTTTGGACTCGGCAGAAAGCAGAGGTCCAGACACGGCGGCTTGAAGCCAAACGTTAATCTTTATTAGACCGTTTCTGTACAAAAAGCACGAATCACAGCAAACATCTGAGAACAGAAGACATGCAGCAACTTACAGCCGGAGACAGAAAAACCCAGGCCCCGGGCCGGGGGCCCCAACCCGCCCAGGGGGCCGTTCTAAAGACAATAAGTAAACATTGTGCTTTGATATACTTTGATATATTTCATATTTCACAAAGATCATAAACCTCTGGCCTCTTTCACATCGAAGAAAGCAAAACGTTTCTGAACTGAGGACCTGATTGGAGACGGCTGGTCCTAGGTCGCAGAGTTCAGGAGGAAGTAACTGGAGCTGCTGGTTCTCATGGAAACAGCATTTTATTCCCAGTCACCATCAACCCCGCTCCCTTGAAAAGCCTTGAAAAACCTGGAGCAGTTCAGGAAATGAAACATTTTGAGAGCGGAGCCAGACGTGGAGCGAAGGTCGACATTAAAGCTAAAATAATCTGTTTTTCACTTAAACTTCACAGGATCTCATATTAACGTTCAGAATCATTTCTCACGGCTGGGAAAGAAGAAATGAAAACCTTGAAAGTTTTGGAGAACCTGAGAAAATCCTGAAAACTGAAATATTCTCTTTTCTCTGCAGAAACAACAAATAACTTCATAAACTTGAACATTTTAACCAAATTTTCATAACCCAGATTTTGCTAAAATGTTCCTTTGTTTCTGGAGATCTAACCTGGACCCGGTTCTGGCTATCCGGATCAGGGGACAGAACGTTTTAAAGTCTGATGCTCATAAAAAGAACCAACCATTCTGTCCCTGATGTAGGAATATCCTGGAGTATCCTGGAATACCCTGGAGTATTGCATGACATTATGAGGTTAGCATAAAGGTTTCATCGTTTCTCTTCTTTAGTGCTCCAACCAGGACAGTGCATTTAGAAATAAGCAAGAATATAGATTTCACAATAAAACACCGACGAGGAAAAGCAGCAAAAACACAAAGTCCTTTACAAAAAGTTAAATATCGGAAAAAAGCTTTTTATACAAAAGTGATGAAAGTTTGACTTCCTGCTTTCTGAGGTCAGTCGCCGCCTGATTTTTTTTTTTTTTTTTTAATTTTTTTACAAAAACAGGATTTTTTTTTCTTGGTTTGTGTTTTTACAGGATTTAAAAGATTTCCAGGTTTCCGGATCGAATCGCTCAAAAAAAACATGGAAAAGAATCAGAACCGGGTCAGACCCAGAACTGGACACGAACCATACCGGACCACAGAAAGAAACGTGAGCAGGAAACAGGAAGCTGAACTCTGCAGCTTCCTGTTTCCTGGCAGAGGAAACAAACATGGCAGACGGAAAACACTCCCCTGGACCGGAACATTCTGGTCCGGCTCGGATTCAAACAAACCAAACAGAATGAACTGGACCAGGTCCAACTGGATCCATGGGAGCAGGACGGGTTCTGGGGAACCTCTACAATCCAACAGAACCGACTCTGGAGCTGCAAACATCTGCAGGAGCAGCAGAAGGTCCAGATGTTCATCAGCGGAGGAACAAACCAGGAGCAGCGTGTGACCCGCTGGACCCGAACCGGAACCAGGAAACCCAAACGTCCGGTCTGTGGAGGAGGAAATGTTCCGTTCTGCATTTTCTTCAGAACCACAGCTGCCGTTGGACCCGTCCAGTTCCAGAGGAGCAGAACCAGCAGGGTCCGTCTGGGAAGTCCTGTTGCTGGAGGTTCTGGTTCTGGTTCAGCAGTTCCTCACATGGGGGGCACGATGAGGCCGGCCATGGCTGAAATACACAGACGGCGACCCGTCAAAAACATGCTAGCATGCTAATATGCTAACGGCGAAAAACATTTCATGTTTCTGGAATATTTAGAGATTAGTTTAAAAACCTGAAAAATCAAATACTGAGAATGAATTTGATCAGTTTATCATTTTAATTCCTTTATGACATTTTATCGTCTTGCTGAAATGCATTAATACAATTATTCTTTATTAACATTAAACCTTCATTCACTTAAAATTGATACTGAATAATAACTCAATGCAGACGATTTATTTTGATGAACTGTTTGGTTCTTCCTCTGAGTTTTATCAGAAATCATCTGAATCATAAACGCAGCCAGAGCCTGAAAACCCGCCGGACATTCAGGAGAGTTAAAGAATCGTTTCTATTGTGAAGTTTTTTTACTGTTTCTTAAAGTTTTTGCTCTTATTCCTGAACGAAAATAAGAAACTTGATGCCAAATTAAATATGTTTTTGTGTACATGTTCCATGGAGCCCCATGGGAGCCCCATGGTGGCCCCATGCGGCTCCATGGTGGCCCCATGCGGCTCCATGGTGGCCCCATGCGGCTCCACGGGGCCCCATGCGGCTCCACGGGGCCCTACGCGGCTCCACGGGGCCCCACGCGGCTCCACGGGGCCCCATGCGGCTCCATGGTGGCCCCATGCGGCTCCACGGGGCCCCACGCGGCTCCACGGGGCCCCACGCGGCTACACGGGGCCCCATGCGGCTCCATGGTGGTCCCATGCGGCTCCATGGTGGCCCCATGCGGCTCCATGGTGGCCCCATGCGGCTCCACGGGGCCCCATGCGGCTCCATGGTGGCCCCATGCGGCTCCACGGGGCCCCATGCGGCTCCACAGGGCCCCATGCGGCTCCACGGGGCCCCATGCGGCCCTCAGCTCCGGCGTGAGGCTCAGCAGCTGCGGCGCATTTGTTGCATGGGACGACGCCTCAGCGACCGTGGAAACAGAACGCGCCGTTATTTTTGTAAATTTGGGCCAAATGCAATTCTCCATTCCTACCATCACAAACGTAAGTTACTTAGTACATGATAAATGTTCTGGTAAATATTTGCTTCTCAGCCTTTTCTTCATGATTCGTCTACCTCCAGTTTAAACCAGAAATGAGTAAAACCACAGAAGAAGAACGTGTCTATAGGCAGCAGTTCTGCTGCTCCGGAACAGAACCGCTCTGGGTTCTGAGGTTCTGATCCGGGTCCGGGTCAGAATCTCAAACCGAACAGAACTTTTCCGGGTTCTTCGGACCGACTCAGCAGAACGTGAACTGAACTTCCTGCCAGTTATGGATCAACTTTGACTTCTGACTGATGCTGGCGTCTCGCCGGGGACCGGGGGGCGGGGCCAGCGGGGGGGGATGCTCACCCTGGAGGTTGCTGCCATTGGTGGTGGTGCAGGTGGGGGGCGGGGAGGTCTGAGGCCGCACGACGGGGGCGAAGGCGCTCTTCTGCTTGACTGCGGAGATCATATGGACAGAGAATGAATCAGGCAGAGGAAGAGGAGTAGGTGAGGAAGACGAGGGGTGATGGGCGGGGCGAGTCATGCAGAGGGTGGAGGAGGTAAGGATGAAGAGGAGGAGGTGGAGGACCCCGACCAGGAGGAGCAAAGTTGATCCATAACCCGAAGGAATAAAGACACCTGAAGAGAGCCGGAGCCCCGCCCCCTGCACAGGTAGTCCCGCCCCCTGCACAGGTAGTCCCGCCCCCTGCACAGGTAGTCCCGCCCCCTGCACAGGTAGCCCCGCCCCCTGCACATGTAGCCCCGCCCCCTGCACAGCTGTGAGGAGTAAATCCGCCAGCTGCTGTCCAGTTTCTATCTCAGTAAAGGAACAGTCCAAACATTTCCAGAGAAATGTTTGGACCAACATTTCTGTCCAAACAGGGCGATGCGTTCAGGGACCAGCAGAGGGCGATGCGTTCAGGGACCAGCAGAGGGCGATGCGTTCAGGGACCAGCAGAGGGCGATGCGTTCAGGGACCAGCAGAGGGCGATGCGTTCAGGGACCAGCAGAGGGCGATGCGTTCAGGGACCAGCAGAGGGCGATGCGTTCAGGGACCAGCAGAGGGCGATGCGTTCAGGAACGGCTGGTCTCTACATCAGGTGTTAACTAAAGATGTTTTCTACATTTAACTCTCGATGTCTCTGCCAGAAACAAGAATTTTCTCTGGAAAACACGGATTTGTTCCTTTCAAAGTTTCCCTAGAGTTTCACAGATTGTGTGAATGATTCATCGGAACATGAAGCGGTGAGGAAAGAAGCTGGAATGTAACGTGACTCATCGCTCCGTGGTGGAACCCACGTTCCTTCGTGTTTCCCGTTCCTGCACTTCACAGATCTGGCCGAAGGAAGCATGAAGGAAGTTAGTGTGTTAGAGGAGGAGAAGCAGGGATGGAGGGATGGACAGGAGGAGGTGGAGAATGTGTGATGGGGTTCACACACACACACACACACACACACACACACACACACACGTTTGCGTGGCTTTGTGGGGACTTTCTATTGACTTCCATTCATTTCTTCCTCATCCTCATCCTAACCAAAACTCAATTCACACTGTAGTCCTAAATCTGACCCTCGACCCAAAAACGCTTGTGGGGACCCACAAGCGTTTCCCCTTGTGGGACCAGGCTTCGGTCCCACAAGGAGCAGTGGTCCCCACAACATAGTATGTGTCAGGAAAATGGTCCCCACAAGGTACAACAAACAAACGCACACACACACACACACCCCCACACACACAGGCTTGGCGGCAGGAAGCTGCAGCTCGGCCAGGCGTTGTTTGGTCACCGGGGACGACGGCATCGCCTGGCATGGAGACACGATTTGAGCTTGCTGCCGTCTAAACGAGTCTCTCTGAGACTTGTTGAGCTGTTAGAAACAGAAGCCAAAACAACGAAGAGCTCCTGGCGGGCGGTTGCACTACGCTCTACACCACACCACGAACGCACCACGAACAGATCCACGCCCACTGCAGCTGCAGGCATGTAAATCAGCTCCGGCAGCAGAGTGTGATCAGCAGCTTGCTGTTCACCTGCTGAGCTCTAGTCCAGGTGGACTCGGTTTGGACTCGCACGGCGTCGGCCTCATCAAAACCCAGTTTAACGTGATGCTGCCTCTGATTCTGGAGCTTCACAGCATCTTGGACCCATCAGCTTCATCCTGCTCTAGAGGTTCTCCGTCCAGAACCCGTCCTCACCTGAGATGTTCTAAGGCTGCTGTATGCGAACCCTTACCAGCTGTGAAATAAAGCTAACTTTAGCCTTTGTGCTCACATTAACATTAGCATGCTAATGAAAGCTTTAGCATGATAAGGCTAGGATCTACAAATAAGTATTTCAACTTCCAAAATTTTTCTTGAGTTAAAAGATTGAATAATTTATTCTAACATGTAAAGCTAAATTTAATAACATTTAGTGTGTTAAGATTAACATTAACATGCTAATAATAGTATTAGCATCCTAAAGCCAAGAAATACAGCTAGTTCTAATTTTAACTTCTTACATTTTGCTTTAAGGTGAAAATAACATGAAGCATTTCTTCTGATATTTCAGTTTTATGTTAAAATAACTATAATAACATTTTTAGTGTGCTAAGACTAACATTGCCATGCTAAACATACCATTAGCATGCTAAAGCTAAGATATACAGCCAGTTATTAAGTATTAATTTTAAAAAGATACAGCTTAGGAAATCTGCCAAATATTGATTCTAAGATCTGGTTGACTGTAGCCCCCAAGCTAACAGCAGCTAATGACAAAGATCTGAATCATTTCTTTCTTTGGATCAGATCTGGATGTTTTCACAGGCCTAAGAGATTCAGCATCTGAAAACCAAACCTGTGATCAGAGACTTTGTGTTTACAGTGTAACTGACAGGAGAAACATTGACCTTCCTCCAAACTTTGGACCAATGAGTCTAAAGACCGACGAGTATCTGAAGCTTCCCTGAATGTCTGAGTTCATGCCGAGCTAAACCCACGTTCCCTCGCTAGTTTCCCTGACCCCAACATTCCAAGACAAACGTTCCCTCACAGCACCACCAAAGTCCCACACAGTCGCTCCTCTGCCAGGGATGAAGAGTGAGGAAGTCGATCTCTGCTCCTCATCACTGCTGGTTGAAGGTTTGATTCCGGCATTGACTCACTTGCGTAAGCAGAGTTGGCGGTGGATCCGTTGAGGAATCCGGGAGAGCCGGGAACGCCCAGGTTGGTCATGGCGGCGGCGCCGTATCCGTTCATGGAGGACGTGATGGTGTTGTAGTTGGACTGCTGCGGCGTGGAGCTCGGCACGTAGCCGCGCGGCGACACGCTGTTTGAGTTACGGGAATAACCTGAAGAAGGAGAAACGGGAAGCTTGTTCAGACGCCCTGAGGAACGGCATTCCAAAAACAAAGTGTTCACAACCGCTGCTGTTTCTGATCATGAAAAATGAGACAAAGATAAAACAAATAAGAGTTTTCAGTAATGATTCATTTGTCAATGCCTTCTCTGCAGATTGGAGCACGAACTCCGTACCCACAGTCAGACATGGTGGTGGCAGTATCATGGTCTGGGATGCTTCAGGACCACTTGGATTCATGGATTCTACTCCTGGATGTGTAAAAGTTCAGCAGCAAGTCCTCTGGATGCTCAGGAACTGTTAATGTTTTGGTGTGGCCTAGTCAAAGTCTGGACTTGCATCTGAATGAGATGCTGCAGCAGTTATTTTCACTCTGGAGTCGCGTGTTTCTGAGGAGGTGAATACTTTTCCAGGTGCAGCGTTCTGCTGGTAGAGACGGGAATGAAATAGTCTTTTTCTTCACCAGCTTCCTGCTGTGACATCACCGCTCCCCTGACCTCTGACCCTGCCGGCCTCGGGGATTCCCATCAGCCGATAGGAAACATGTGTCTGTTGGTGTGAGAGTCGGACGGCGTGGGAAGCAGATCCACTTCCTGAATCAGAAACATGTGTTTGCTGCTTCCTGCTGGTCCGATCCCAACAGAACCAACCGGACCGCAGAGCAAAGTCAAAATCTGGACTTTTACATTCCTGCTTGTTTCTAGTTGAGTTCTGGTTCTGATCCGGACTGTCTGGCCTCCAGGCATTTTCCTGGTTGTTTCTGGAGCAGCTGGGTTCTGATTCTGGTTCTGGGTCAGAGTCTGATCCAGGAAGTGGACGTGAGACGCTGACCTTATTTACCTGGCCGCTGGCGGGAAAGATTTCATTAAGCAGAAATCGGAGGCTGCGGCTCCTCGCCGCGTTTCAACAGAACCGCCGGAGTTAAGAGCTGCTGGGCGGGAGAAGCAGACGGCGGCTCACCCCGGTCGGCCGAGAGGGAGGGAACGCCGGGCGGCTCACCCCGGTCGGCCGAGAGGGAGGGAACGCCGGGCGGCTCACCCTGGTCGGCCTGCGTCGCCTCGCCGATGTTGACGGCCAGCTGGCTGCTGAAGGAGTTGACGCCCATCATGCCGGAGTGAGCGGCGGCGCCGGCCAGCGACGGCAGCTGGTTGTGGCTGCGCGGCACGCTGTAGAGCGCCTCGGTCAGGTCGGCGGCGCGCTTCAGGATGATCTCCTGCGGGGAGGGAGGACACGGGTCAGACTTGGACTAGGCCAGCCGGTTAGAGGACGCACAGAACCGAATGGCGCGAAGCCCAGAACCGATCCAACAGGTTCTGACGAAGGAAGTTTCATCTGCAGAAGAGAGAAAACGAAACCAGGAGCCGTGACAGATCACATGGATACGGGTTGATCCGATCGGGCCGGTTCTGATGTTTAGGATGGACGATTGACTCTTTTTAAAGTTTTCAGAACCAAGATGTGACTGGACCCGGAACTGAAGATCAGAACCTGGGGTCGTGGGTCGGGTCGGTCCGGGTCGGGCTCACCTGGTTGTTGTGCGGCATGCCGTACAGCGCCTCTACCAGGTCGGCGGCCCGCTTCAGCAGAACCTCCTGAGAACGACAGAAAAACCTGATCAGAACCGGGCCGCTCTGACTGGAGGACAGCGTTCATCTGGTTGCTACGGCAACGGATCAGCCGCCGCAAAAAGACGGGAGAAGAAGAAATCAGATTCATCCAAACGCCGGGCCCGGTTCTGACGGACCCGGTTCCGACGGACCAATCAAACACTTTGATTCCCGAAAGCAGAACAAAGTTTTCTTCATCCCAAACATTCCTCATCCTCACTGAACGTCTCCTCCTCTTCCTCTTATCTCACTTTAACCTTTTTGTTACCAACGAAACGACGAATCCGCCGTCGTTTCCTGTGGCTTCATTCATCTCCATTAGGAAACACAAGTTAGTTAATGTTTCCTTCGCTCGGCTGCAGCAGCTGCTGTGTGACCCGCTCCGCCGCCGCCGCCACACGCGCCGCCGCCGCCGCCACACGCTCCGCCGCCGTCACACGCTCCGCCGCCGCCACACGCTCGCTAACTGTTGTCAAAGGTAAAACTGTTATGACATGTTTATAACAGATGATTCTTGGTTAAAGTCAGGTTGTCATAAAGACTCATGAAGACTCCTGCTCCTCTTCCTCCTGCTCCTCTTCCTCCTGCTCCTCTTCCTCCTGCTCCTCTTCCTCCTGCTCCTCTTCCTCCTCTTCCTCCTGCTCCTCTTCCTCCTGCTCCTCTTCCTCCTGCTCCTCTTCCTCCTCTTCCTCCTGCTCCTCTTCCTCCTGCTCCTCATCCTCCTGCTCCTCTTCCTCCTCTTCCTCCTGCTCCTCTTCCTCCTGCTCCTCTTCCTCCTGCTCCTCTTCCTCCTCTTCCTCCTGCTCCTCTGTCTATTTTCCAGCCGTTTCTCGGGGTTTAATTATTTCTCTGAGCAGGAGCATCGTGACCCTGGAGGAGAAGCCATCAGACAGCGACCCTAACAATGATAAATCACCCAGAGCCTCAGATAGAACCACCCCCACCCCCACCTCCACCCCCCAGGAGGAGGAGCAGGAGGAGGAAGAGGAGCAGGAGGAGGAAGAGGAGCAGTGATTCACAGGGAAACATTGAAATTCCTGTCATGAATCCGGCTCGGCTCGTTATTCCCCATGAAGAGCGGAAATCTCCTCATTCACGGAGTTAATAATCCCGGATTGGACCGGTGAGCGATTCAGCATGGGGTCAAAGGTCAGAGCTAAAGCTGCGTACGCTACACGCCAAACGCGTTTCAGCTTCGCTTCATCCAGATCTCGGTCCGCTCTGGATCTTTGCATCGATCAGATTTCAGCAGCACATGGATCGTTTCTCATGTTCTTAACAGATTTTAATGAGGAATATTTGCTCTGATCTTTGATAAAGGCTGAAGTTCTGCTGGTACCGGTCCGTCTGACCTTTGACCTTCCTCCTGGATCAACTATTTAATTTGTCTCTTCTGGATGGAAATTCCCCGACTATCGTCTTCATCATCTCTGTGTCGGTAACAGCTAGCATGCTAACAGCTAGCAACCTGCTAACAGCCAAACACACCTTTAAAATGTTAAAATAATTCAGGATTTATTCAGCACCAAACGTGTTTTATAATCAGTAAATTAGTAATAAGTTGGTATCATTTTAAACATGTACTTTTCTCTTAAAACGATTTGGATTAATTAGCTTAAAGTTAGCATCATTGTTTTCCACAATGTCAGGAAATATCTAGTGAGATATTATCACAGATTATTCTTTATGTTTTATTTACAAAATATTTGGTGCAAATTAATCTGAATAAGAGCTAATTTGGCTTCATTTCCATCTTCTGAACTATTGGTGGTTATTTCCTGATAATCACGTTCTGGTTCCGAGGAAAGCAGAGCTGTTGTTCCTCTGATTGTTCCCAGATTCAGTTTAACTGGTTTCCCTGCAGCCGAAGCCAACAGCGAATCAATCTGTCCTCACATCTCTCTCCATCTTCCTCCCTGCATGGCGGAGTGGCAGCTGCAGGTGAAAACTAAAGAGAAGTGACAGCTCCAGTTAACCCGCCGCCGCCGCCGCCGACATGGCGCTCTGTCAGCTCACGGCGGCTGTCCTCCCCCCGCCGGGCTTCCGACCCGCGGAGCGTCTGGGAGCCAGGCGATCCCAGGGCTTATTGAGTTTTCTTCTGAATAAATAAATATTTAAAGGGAGCAGAGGAGGCTGTAAATCAGGCCGCCGCAGAGGCCAGACGATGTGCGCTCACTATTAGTATCAATTTACAAATAAACCGCTTTTTTAGGGGCTGGATCTCCGATGTCAGATTTTGATAAATGGTTTCAATTTGGAAGCTGCTTTGGAGTGTCGGAGTCCATCTGAGGCAGCTGCTGCTGCCGCCTGCCGGCATCTGCCTCAGTTAGCTTCAGCAAGGCGGCAGCGACGCCGCCACCCGGCGCATTAACCTCTCCACTAACCTCTCTGCTAACAGGACGCTAACCTCCTCGCTAACACAGAGCTAACCTCTCCACTAACTGGATGCTAACCTCCTCGCTAACTGGACGCTAACCTCCTGGCTAACTGGACGCTAACCTCTCTGCTAACAAGACGCTAACCTCCTCGCTAACACAGAGCTAACCTCTCCACTAACTGGATGCTAACCTCCTCGCTAACTGGACGCTAACTTCCTCGCTAACTGGACGCTAACCTCCTCGCTAACTGGACGCTAACCTCCTGGCTAACTGGACGCTAACCTCCTGGCTAACTGGACGCTAACCTCCTGGCTAACTGGACGCTAACCTCCTGGCTAACTG
>CAEGAE010039710.1:0-19086 GCA_903067095.1 Girardinus metallicus
CGTGTTCCGGCCGGGACTTTATTTACTCTCTCACTTCCGCCTGAGTTGTTGACGAAAGCTAAGTGTTAGCAGCATAAATTCCAGTTTTCAAGTTCGGCCTGGGAGGATTTTATTGAGTCATGATGATGTCCGGGTTTTTGTCTTTTTCTGGGGGACCAATAAGCATCTTAAAATGACGGCAGCGATGTTTGGAGTCCGGCAGGATTATTGATACAGATAAACGGATAGACGGAACACTGCGGGCAGCTGTGCTTTAGATGCGTAGCTTTACAGAAAATACCGGAAAATAAATTTCATATCATCCCGGTTGCAACAAATGGGTGGCAAAGAGCATCATGACGTTACAGAGCTGGTAGATGTTTCTGTGTGACAATGCAGATGTCAAATATGAGGGGCTAAAACGATGTTTTGTCTCTCACACACTACTAAAAACTCTCACACACACAAAATATTAAAATTACACATATATACTATTAAAATGCCACACTTATGCAATTTTTCTCACACGCATACATAAAAGACTAAGATTGCACATATAAATTAATAAAATATAGACTCACCTTTGTATGTGTTGGAAGGACTTAATGTTTGTATGTTTGAGGGTTGTCACAGAAGAGGAGGGGCACAATTTGGAGATCAGATCGCGCATGCGTTGATGCCACAGTGACGTTAGCTTCAAGTTGGATATTAGCTTCAAGTTAGAGATAGAGTAAGCGGCCTTAGAACCGGCGTTATAGCCGCAGTAAGCGGCCTTAGAACAGGAATAAGGCCTAAGTGAACCTCCGAGGAGGGAGCGGTAGAGAGCGGCTGGCCGAAATTAGCGTTCATAAATAGGATCAACCTTGAGCTAAACGCCGCTTACTCCGGCTCTAAGTGAACCTCGAGCGCTTGAGGAGAAAGCGAAGCTAACGCCGGAGTAAGCTAACGCCGGAGTACAGACCTTAGTGAACCACCGAGCGCTTGAGGAGGGAGCGGTAGAGAACGGCTGGCCGAAATTAGCGTTCATAAATCGGATTAGCCTTGAGAGCTCCAGTATCCAACTTGAAGCTAACGTCACTGTGGTATCAACGCATGCGCGATCTGATCTCCACATTATGCCCCGCCTCTTCCGTGACATCACTCTCACACATAATAAAAGGTGAGTCTATATTTTATTAGTTTATATGTGCAGTCTTAGTCTTTTATATATGCGTGTGAGAAAAAAAATTGTATGTGTGTGACATTTTAATAGTATATATGTGTAATTTTAATATTTTGTGTGTGTGTGTGTATGAGTTTTTAGTAGTGTGTGAGAGACAAAACATAGTTTTTGTCCTAAACAGCCCCTCATAGTCAAATCCCGTCTCTAACATGAACACAAACGATATAAATGGCTTTGCAAGGTGAGAGTTCCTCTATTAAACTGACTGAAGATGAATACAGACACAGAAAGCTGGAGTATAGGCTATTTGTGAGCCTACCTCTTTATTATTACATTGAATATAATTTCAGATTTTTGTATAACTTTTCTTCAAGTTAACAAAGTGAGCTATTATTGTTACAGGTTAATTTTCTAAACTACAGAAAAGTAATTGTGAGAGAAGCTCAAATGTGAAAAATTGGACTGATATTGATATGCGATAGTAAAACTGCTGTTATGTCAGATTTACCAATGTTTTATTTTAGCTTTTCTTATCCGATTTCCCCAATTTAATCGTAAGAATAATCGATAGATTACGCGATTACTAAAATATTCGTTTACAACAGCCCTAATAAATATAAAAAAAAAAAAAATTATTAAAAAAATAAAAATTACTATTATTATTATTATCGTTGTCATGTAAATTATGGCAAGTGCCAAATAGAAAAATTCCATTCAATGTAAATGTAACTTACAATAATATAGTGCATTTTTCTATTTTTGACGTTAAATAAATGGCTCCAGAGGCAATGTTGTACTCTCACCAGTAGGTGGCAGTAACGCATAGCTTCCATATTTCCTATCAAAACAAACAGGTTTGATGCTGCTAAAAGGTTCTCCACTCATACTGTATGTTAGCTTAATAAAATGTGTACATTTACCAAAATGTGATTCTTTTTTACCACCGCGTAAAACTAACAGCCGTCCGGATATGGCTGAAATACCTATTCGAGGACAGTCGGACTGATAATGGTGAGCTTACGGTTATTTTTATACAAGTTTATCAACCTGTTAGCATTAGCATCTTAGGTTTGGCCTACTGGGCGACATCAACAAACCAGTTTTGCAATAAAGAAAAAAAAAAAACTGACCATGCTTGCTTGGCTGGTTTCAGAACTTATTGTCAGAACCTGGAGCCGTAACATTAGAGGTCTAATTCATCCGTAAATATTTTTTTGTGGGAATTATTGCTTAGTGTTTTTCTGTTTGTTTACACGTCGCTAGATGTTGGATCATTGCGTTTCCCTGTTAATTTACCACACAGCCTAAACGTCTCCAGCTTGCTTTGCCGTGTCCGTGGAGCCCAGAACAAGATGCTGCTGAAGATGCCGAAGAAGCTGCTGAAAACTGCCCACTACATAGAGCTGGGCAGTTACCAGCACTGGCCGGTGCTGCTGCCGCACAGGATTCGGCTGTACACCTACGAACAAATCCCCCTCTTCCTCAAAGAAAACCCATACATCACAGACGGCTACAGGGCACACCTGACCTCCAAACTCTGTCTGAAGAGGTGAGCAGTATAGGCGCTACATGAATTTATGTCACAAAGAACTCACCCATTTTTTTTTTATATATGTATTTACATATATATATATCATTGTTTATTCAAATTGGGTGCATAAAGAACTCTGGAAAAACAATCAGTTGCCAGCATTTTTTTTTTTTCATTTTTCATCCATAAATTGGACATTTTAAATTTTTTATATTACGTTTGTTCTTATTTCAATCTAGGAAAGGTATTCAAATCAGGTCAGACCTCAGAGTAAACTGGCATAGCCTTGTGAATGTCTAATTGATGTGTCTTTACTCCTGTTTGATTTATTTAGAAGCTGTTCACTTATAAGTTTTATCCTAATAAATGTAGTTTTACTTGCAACACAATGTTCACGTTATTCTATTTTCACATTCACCTAAAATAAGATTTATATGAAGTTTCTAAAGCTTTTATCATGCCTTATCAATACAGTGTGAGAGTAATGGAGGAAATGAAACAGCTGCACATTTTATTTAATAAACATAACATGTAAAGTAACCTTTTGAGATGTTGCACATGGTGCTTACGGTTTCCTGCTTTCTTTTCCCTACAGTATATTTATTCTATCCAATGAGACTGTGAATATCTGGAGCCACCTTCTGGGTTTTCTCCTTTTTTTCTCCCTTGGGGTCAATGACCTTTCCTCAGTACTACCAGCCGCTGGAGCAAACAGAGAAGACTACGTCATCTACGCTATAGGACTCTTCTGCTTCCAGGTAACAGCTGCTGTAGTCTGCTGCTCGTAGATTTTTTCTTTTTTTTAAGAGGATTTTCTTTGTTTGTCCATCAGTGTTGAGCTGATTGCTTCCTTCATTGTTTGGCTTAACAAACTGATTTATGTACGGTTACTTTTCCTGCTGTAGGTTCAGTCAGCTGCACCCTCTCAGGTGTGTATTGACAGTGGAGTCACAGTGGATTAAAAACATGTACACAACCCTGTTAAAAGTCAACTAAATTAGGTCATTTAGGAACTTTTTCATCTCTAATGTGACATGTGCAGTACAGCTGAAAGATAAACGTATAAAAAAGCCGTAACCTAGTTGCATAGTTGTGCATGCCCTCAAATTAATACCTGGTTGGAACATCTTTTGAAATCATTTCAGTAAGCAGTGGGTGTGTTCTGCACGGTACAAATGTCTCCTTTGTTCTTTCTATGTCTGGATTTGGCAGCTCGAGACTCTCAGAATAATAACTTTGAGTAAAACACCACTGCGTCAAGGCAGCATGTTGTTTTTGTCACAGTACATAATGAAGCAAGTGTTTTTATTTAACTGAAAACCATTTGAGATCAACCAATACAAGTTTTTGAAGGTGGATAATGATTATCTTGACATCAGTTGCTGAAATGTGTTGCTGATTTTTTTTTTTTTTATAGTATTACAGAAGTCTAAATTTAAACAAAAAAGAAAGTAATAATAAAAACAAACTTTAACAATATATTTTTTATGTCTTTTATGTAGAAACATGAGGCCTATATAGTGCAAGTGACCTTCCTGAGAACATTTGCGAACAGCAACAGAACAAAAAACATTTTTTTTGTAAAAAGAAACGTGGAAAAACTATTCATATAGCAGCTAAAATATCCCAAAACCTGGTGAAAGAAAGTGTTATATTCATCTGGGGTAAAACCAACACTGTGCATCACAATGTCTCACCAAGAGATCAACTTACCACGGTTAGACACATTGGTGGCAGTATAATTTAACAGGTGTGTGTAGATGAATAGCAGTTCATCTTAGAGAAGTTGGCATAAATAACTGCTAGCTGTGTGTCTTTGTCAGTTTGTGTAGAAACCAGTAATTAAATCAAAAACCTCTGAGTTAAACCAGTGGCTTCGACTGGTTCTGCTTACATGTTACCTTTTGCAGTTACTCCTCTGTGTATTTTGTGGATGTCTTGAAATGATAAACTTACATATCGTAGATAAAGACACTTGTGATTACGATACCAAAAATAATCTAGCTGCTGGAAATAGCTCCGTAGCTCATTTATTGCTCTCTAAATAAATTAAAGTTTAACTGTTTTCCCTCCAGGTCTGCATGCTGTGTTCAGTGGGATACCACCTGTTCTCATGCCATCGTTTGGAAAAGACGTGCCGCCGCTGGCTGGCGCTGGACTACGCCGGCATTTCTATCGGGATCCTGGGCTGCTACGTTCCTGGGATCTTCTACGCTTTCTACTGTAATGCTGTGAGTGAAGACGTTTAGCAGCTGCTTCTCAACACATCCAAGGATAATTTCTTTTTGAAGATCTCCACCTACTGAAGACTTTGATTATCCCTTATTTGCCTTCTCCAGTTTTGGCGACAGGTCTACCTGCTGACAGTGCTCTCCTTGATCCTGGCCATCTTCTGCGCTCAGGTTCACCCTCGTTACCTCAGCAACGACTGGAAAATGATCAGGATGACAATCTTCTGCTGCGTGGCGGGCGTCGGTGTGATTCCTGCCTGCCACTGGATCTGGCTGAGTGAAGGGTTCGCATCTGAGATTGTGCAGGTGCGGAAAGAAAATCAGTGTCGTAAGAAATCAGGAAGAAAACCAAAAATAAAATCTGCACTCCATTTATTTTGTAGCTGTTTCTGCCTCGTGTGATTGTAATGTACCTGATAGCTGGATCTGCATTCCTGTTCTACGCCACCAAAATTCCAGAGCGATATTTTCCCGGTGAGATTTTAGTTTGTCTTTCATTTGTCTCTCTGTGCTGTGATTTCCAAGATCTGATGGAAAAAACCATTCAGTCATGAAATTACCTGCATCTAAATTTCCCAGGTATCACTAACTGAGACTTATCTCAATTCCACGTAAAAAGCGGACCCAAGATTCTGTGTGATTTTAACAAATCTTCCCAATAACATCGTCAATGTCCGTGATCTATTAAAGCAATCTGCTGAGTGTCTGGCGATGACTTACTGTAGATTGGTGCGATATGAACTGAATAAAATCCTACTGTTTCTGTGGAAAACATTAACTTACATTTAAGTTCTAACACAGACCAGATTTTATGCCATTAATTTATGTCAAAGAAGCAAGAAACATTATTTGATCTTAAAGCATTTTAATTGGTCTGCAACCTGGCGCTCTTTGAAACTTTCACAGTGGCTGTTAATAACTTTGACAAAAAGCAATAAAGAACCAACTAATCTTTTTAAATATAAATATAAGAATAAATACAGCTTTAAGGATTTTTTTTTTCAATTTTGTGATGGAATAATTGCAAATTTCCACAAAATATTGACTAAAAGAATCAGTAATATATTTTACTTTTTTTTTTTTTTTTTTTTTTCTATTTTTGACATTTAGTTGGAAACTGTTTTCAGAATCAACTTTATAGGGCACAATGTGCGCCGAAGCAAAAATGTTGATTTCAATATTACAGTGTACTGACATGATTATATACAAATAAACTTTAAAGGAAATAAAATAATAAAATATATTTAGAATTTTCCACAAATCTCCACATCCCATAGAAGAAAATTTTGTCTTTTAATTTTCTCTTAAAATCTAAAAACAGAACTAAAGTGATGGTTCTGCAGACATGAGAACAAAACGTTTAGTAAACATTTATCAAAAATTATAAGCAGGGTTTTTTTTTTTTTTTCAGAAGATCTTGTAACATTTGCAGTTGCAAGTTTTATTTAGCTGGACAAAACAACTCTTTTGATTATAAACTTCATTTTTTAAGTAGATTTTTTAAATATATATATTTCTCTGTTCTTTTCTTCCCCTCCAGGTCAGGTGAACTACATTGGCGCCAGCCACCAGCTGTGGCATGTACTGGTGGTGGTGATGTTTTACTGGTGGCACCAGACGGCCGTACACATCATGGACTTCAGACACAGCCGGCCCTGTCTCAGCCGGACCGGCGGCAGATAAGTGAACCTTTCCTCAAAACGTCACATTACTTTAAAACAACCTTCAGTTGTTGCCTTCACCTTTTCTTGCTGTAAGTGCGAGACGCCTATGACGTTGATGCTGAGTGACAGACATTGACGAATATTAAAAGCTCTTAGAGTTTTTTGACTGTGTTGCAAAATAAATGAGACACCTTCTGTTTTCACAACAGTGAACATAAAATTGACTATTAGTTCAATGCATGAAGCTGAAAATGTTCCTTGTTTTGTAGAAACAAACTCAACTTTGATGTTTTGAAGTGACATCATATTTTACATTTGATTAGGTTTTGTCTGTTTTTTGTGCAGAAGTATTTAAAGAGGAGATTATTTGAATCAAATGTAACTGCCTGCATGAAGTCTGCCTTCTTTTTAAACTCATATCTACTTCTTATGTTTTTATAAGAACTTTGGGAGGAAAAATAGAAATATTGGTTTAACATCTGAACAGATTTTTTTTATCTCTATTTTGGCATTCACATACACAGCAGTATTTCACCTCTAAACCTTATTTTATGTCTAATTTATCTGCAGTTGTCCCATTCTGCTCTGAATCAACTGGAGCTATTTTTATAAGACTGTCACGTTTCACACAACTCATTGCATATTCCAAATGAGACCTTTTCTGGTGAAAATGTTAAAAATGACATCGCTCCTGACTGTTCTACTATTTTGCTTCCATTCCTAAAATTAAACAGTCAATTCACACGGATTAAAAATGTTCAACCAAGTTGCTGAAATACCCATGGAGTGCCAGTAGGTGGCAATAAGATCAACAACACATGAGTATCTGTTTCATTTCAGATATTAATGTTTTCACCTATTCGCTTGTGAGAAACATGCGATCACGAATGTCTGCTCCTAGTGAGAGCAGAAATGAATTTTATCAGTGAAATATGGCAGCACATGTCCTCTTAAAATGTCAAAAATGTGGGAATCTTTTGTGGGGGTTTTTCTTTTGTTGTGTGTCTCATATTTTCCCTCTGGAAAATCAAACTATATGTGACGGCATTATATCTGAAGGCATTGATTTAGTTGCTGTTCTTGTTTTTATGCTTAGTCCTACCTCCTTAGGATACATCATGAGCAACAGAATCAATCACAGAGCAGAATAATCACCGATAATCAAACCAGACTGATGCTGTAATTTTGCTTAACTTTTTTGTTTTTCTTGTCACAGTTCAGCTGTAATCTAATGAACACAACAATCACTCTAAGGTAATCGCTTAAATATGACATTATGTGACTAACTCAGTCTGTAAGCAGGGCATGATGATAAGAGTATTATTTTATTTTCCTCCACTGCCAAGTATATGTTTATGTAATATCCTCTGGATTGTGTGTGCATGGAGGAATGTACAATATCGATCTTTAATAACAACTGTACAGGTTGGATAACTTCAAAAAATTAATTTTAATTGCATGTTTGCACTTTAAGTGCAGTTCAGTTATGTTTAAGCATGCACCTTAGCTGTCCATCCTCTTGTGTTTAAGCTACAAACTGAATATTTTTTTATAATCGGTTCAAGTTTTGTCAAGATTACTGAAATAACAGATTATGAATGTCATAGTATTTAAGATTAACACAGAAATATACCACTAGAGAACCGCATTGAAATCTTTACTGTGTTTGACAAACTGGTGGAAGTTTTGTTGATTTAAATCTCGGGAGTTTTCACTGTGATGTGTCTGTACTGAGTTAAACAAAAATACAAAATACAGACAGTCTTGTGTGTCCAGCAGCTTATTTATGTGTTCATCTGCAAGGTAAATGGAGGCCAGAAGACAAGTAAAAGCCTCTTCGTTTTTGCAAGCGCCAATTATAGACCGATTGGTACAAATTTTAATAATATGGACCTTTTAAAGATAATCAAACTTATTTTACAGCCTCTAAAATCCTTTAGTTTCCCCTTTATAAAACTTATTTTCTTATTGCTGCTTGAATGAGGCCAGTGGAAAATGAAAACTACCTATGTTCATTATTTTTTTGTTCTCGCACAAAATTAGATCTGTTATTAGAATAACAATTATTAAATGGTTTTATTTTTGCACATTTTAGCCCTGTTTGTGTTTCATTTGCCTTATCTTTGACTAACTGTGTTTTTACTGTTTATCACAAACTACAACAAATGTTTCTTTAATTTAAAAAAACATGAAAATAAATGCACTATAAAAAGCTCTTACTGCTGCAGACTGCAGAACTGAATTCATGGACGGATACCAAAATAAATAACTGTTTCTCCATACAATGCTAATTTGCTTCTTGAATGTTCTCTTGTATGTTTGTGTTTTCCTTGTGGTGTTATGATGAAAAAAGCACTGACCAGCGAGATGAGGTGAACATTTGTTTCAGTTCATCTGTGAAAAGATATTTTTGAACATTTTGAACAAATAAAGTGTTAAAGAACTAAAGTATGGGTCTCAGAACTGTTCTTTTGTCTAAGGAAAATAAAAAAAAAAATAGATAAAATAAATCTTCCACCTTATTGTTGGTTTCAACAAGAGTGCGGCTCCATTGCTGAACAGCAGAGGGCAGAAATGAAATGGGTGACTTCATGTTTTAACTTAACATATTTGGAGTTGTTCACCTAAAGATTCACAATATAAAGAGTTACTTCAAGTTACGAGGTACTTAGAAAAATGTAGGTGTTCCTTTAGAAATTGAAGAGTAAATCTTTGTAAAGATAAGTCCATAAAAGAGATTAAACTATGAAGAACTGAGGGCATCTTAGGAGGATGAAAAGTTTCTCAAAAGTTTCCGATACCAAAAAGCTATAAAATAGCCTTTTAGCTCAATGCTGAACTATAGTGCTAACTTCTGCAATGTGTTTAATATATTTGCAAAACATATGGATGTTAAAAACAGGTTTCACTGTGGAAAAACATTCATTTCCCCTCAGTTCCACTAATCATTCACATCTACTGGACTCTGAAATCACTGGCAATATAAAACATGAAAGTTCTCTTAGACACACAGTTTGAGCCCAAAAAATGTTCTTCACATATCTAAAAGATCGAATTATCTCTAAACGATGTAAAGAAGTAAAGCATCCTGAAATGAACGACAGAACTTGAAATATATTCTGTAAGTTCTAATCAACAAAAGCTGTGTTAAAATACAGAAGCAGTGTTTTAAGAGTTGTGCATTTCCTGTGATGTTTCCTGCATTGGCCTTGAATTTAGTTATACTGTATGTTGTCCAGAAACTGTGAAAGCTTTAGTTTTAGAGACATTCTCCCACTTGATCTCTAATTTTGTCGCAACCAATAACGATTAACTTTTTGCATGACGACTCCACATTTTGGCAGGTTTTTTTTTTTTTTTTGGTTTGTTTTAATTAAAGTTTTAATAAATAACTAAAGCAGGAATATGTCTGCATATAAAGGCCCACAGTCTGGCTTGTTTGGTGACTTGGACTCCCTAAGGTCAGAGATGCTGTCTGAGATATATAGACAGGCTCTCGAATCATAGTCATGGTGACGAGGATGTCCAGATAGGAAAGCCTCGAGGTCTCATGTGCTTTTTGCAGATGATGCATTTCTCTTTGCGTCTAGAGTCGTAACATCAAGTGTGCTCTGGAGTGTTTTTCAGCCAGAATGACAGTAACTTCTTCCAAGTTTGAACTCTTGGTACTCGATTGGAAGAAGGTGGACTTCTCAGTCTCTCATGCAGTCGAAGTTGTTCTAGTATCTCAGTATTTTATGCGTCAGTGATGGAAGCATAAAACAGACGATTGCTGGACAGATTGGGGTTTTGTCTGTAGTAATGTGCTCTGTCATTGTAAGGTAGGAGCTGAGTTATAAACTTCAGGTCTCAGTTTACCAGTTCATCTACATTCCAGCCTTATCATGACCAAAAAAACGAGATGCCAGATACAAGTGACTGGAATGAGCTTCCTTTTTTTGGTGGTTGGGCTCAGTCTTAGTGGAAGGGTTGGAAGCAACGTCATCTTCCGGAGCTCTGGGTAATCAGTGAATTACCTGGACAGAGTCATTGTCACTACCTTTATCCAAGAGAAATAGTTACCACATTTCTGTTTGTTTTACCTCAGTCATGCTCAAACACGCAATTGAAGAACAGTTTATTGTATCTAGAATGAATTCAGCAGGTTACTTATACTGTCGCTAATTTGATTCACTAGGAATAAAGTTATCCCTCTTTGTTTATAAGCACAGCTGGTTGTCCAAGGGTTACTACTTGATGACAAAAACTTAATTTTCCCATGTTTCTTAGCCTTAGGCGGGAGGTAAAATTGTGAATTACATATCTTATCAACTGACTACCAGCTCCTTTCATGCATGTTAAGCACATGCGCTCCTGCATGACATGGCTGATTTAACCTCATGTCACATGGGTCTATTTCCGGGGTGGAATGACTCTACAACTTCAATGAATTTTGAAAGAAGAATTAAGTGGACATTTGAATTTATTTGAGGATTTTGTGTAATCTAGGCATTCTCAAAAAGGTTCAAGTTATACACACACATTCACAAGTGTGTGATTAAATTTCATTTAGCAGGTTTCACAATATTTTTATGCTGTCATTGAGCAATACTGGCTGGATGTTTGACCACTTTTCTTTTAGGAAATAGCAGGGTTCCTTTAAATTCTTCTTTTAGTCCACATTATGACGTGACCAGCTCTATACTTGACAGTTTGTACAGTGTCCTTCGTTTCAAAAGCTTGATTTTGAGATTTGCAGACATAGTTCTTGTAATCTTGGCAAATAGCCCAAACTTGGTCTGAGTTTCTGCAGAAGGTGTTTGACTTGTCTATGTGGGAGTTGCATACGTCAGTCAAACTTGAAGCTGTCACCACCCTCTCAGTCAATGGCAGTGTAAAACGGTGTAATTATGAACAGCAACACTGGTGTTTCTGTAATTTCCATTTCATTACAGGCTTCAGTCTGGAGGATGACACAGGATGCGGACATTTAGGTTAGACTGTAGAAACACAATATAGTTGAATGTTCCATCAGGACTTTGATCCAAAACACACACTGAATAGTTTTGAAATTAATAAACAATAAACTTAATGTGCTGACCATTCCTAAAACCAGATTTATTAAAGAACCTCCACTGTTTCTACCAGAGTTATACCAGAATCTTGTTGATGGCTACAAAAACTTGTAGTCAAAGAAGTTGTAGAAAATCCACAACAAATTCTAGTTTTAAAAACATGGAAATATTTTGCTGTGTAAGTCATTGTTATTGCAAAAAGAAGCTCAAATAAATCATTAAAACACCAAACGTCAGATTGAAGTTATGTTATTATTATTAGAACAATTTGACACAACCTTGGCTAGAAACATTAGTGTGTATGTAATTCAGTGCGGAACCATTTTGTTAATCATAACCAATCCTTTCTCGTCTTGGTAAACATGTTAGGCTCTCACTACATCTGTGTGTCGCTTTAATTACACCGGCTATACATTGGCACATAGGCATGTCAATCATTGACCGCAAGAGTGGACAGCGAGCTTCTTCTCAACTTGTTTACCGTTAATAAGTAAAAGATGAACCTCTTGGATAATTCTTGCATAATTGGCGTCAATAAACTGTAAACAGGTATGTGGTTTCTGTTTGGAGGGTCACATTTTCTAAAGTTTCTCCTATCCTTCCATTTGTAGTCAGAAAAGGTGGTGGTTAGGAGGAATTATTTTTCACCAGACATGACTTCAGTGTTTGAAAGTACGATGATTATGTTGTTAACTTGGCACCTAATGGTTACTTATGTACAGCTGACTGTTTTTAAATGCATTATTGGAAAGATTGTGGTATTTTCCTTCCTAGTTATTATTTTGAGGTTTAATTTGTTTATTTCTATAATACTAAAGTAAGACTGCAGCAGTTCAAGCATTTAGGCATCTAAACATGACTTGTTGATGTTAAACTGAGCGTCACACAGGGGACTTAGATGACTTTGAAGATAGCATGGCTGTTGGTGCTAAATGGACCGGACCAAGTATTTTAGGATCGACTAGCTTTTTCACTATCAACCATTTCTTGGGTTCACAGAGAGTGTTTTGAAAAAGGAATATCATCCAGTGAGCAGTGAGTAAACTACACAAATAAATATATATCAGATATGCTCTAAACTTGCAAACATGCCATATTGACAATGAAAATACCAGTTCCCAACATATTGGATCCAAACTGCAACACACTGAGCCAAAACTCGTACACTCGCTTCACTAAAGACTCATTTTATTCCAAGTACTGAATATTACAAAATTTTTCTGAATGCTGAATGGCTATGCTAAAAAAAAGAAGTTACAATTACACACAAAGACATCTAAACACAAATTAAATTAATGCGTGGAAGCGTTTACTAATTAATTTATATAAATAGTAATGCAGTCCATATTTACGATTATGTCTACATATTATTGTAAGGTTTTTCACATTGTACAGTTAGAAGTGCTATCAGTCTTGATCTCAACAGGATAAGAGACAATGAAAAACAGTAGTTTAACAAAAAAAATACAGCAGTTTGAGCTTATTCACTACTCACAAAGTTTTTGATTAAAAAAACAAAAAGTTTAAAAGTATTTTACAAAATACACCGGAGACATCACCTGCTGCCACTGGATTCTTTAGTAAAAATTCAAAACATTTTAAAAGCACCAAAAAACCTAATACTCCAACCCTTTTTTTATAGCTCCTGCTGACTGTTCAGAACAGGGCATGTGCACAAGCATGCTCTATTGACCCATTTTCTAAATGCAAGGTTCTCAGGACGAGCAAAGTCCTTGTTCTCTTCCGCTAGTCTGGAAGAGTTTAACCAGCCTTTAAGAAATGATTTATAGCAAAGGCAACAGTTGGCACGTAAGGAAATGATGGCTAAATTTACAAGTCTGGACTCTGAAGGTGTGGAGTAAAGACTATACGGACTTTGTATGTTCTCTCTCAATTGCTTTTATTTTTCCACAAGTGTTGGTGGAAAACTCATAAATCAATAAAGGAAGCCACTCATTCCTATCTGAACAAATTTCTAACAATGATCCAGTTAGGTTAAACAAGCTTTCCTTCAGAAATTCAAGAGTGCTATATCTGTTTTAGTACCTCTTTTAATGCTCTGACAAGATTCCTAAAGCAATCCCAAAAATGTTGAACACATCTACACTTAATTAAAAATAATGCACAGGCACTCTCTTAAGTATAAAGTCATGGGTGTGTTTGGCTTGGCCTTTAGTTAAGTTCCTTTCCCTTGTGCAGCAAAGGAAGGAAAGAGAGACTCCATGGGAGAAAGCGACATAATATTCCACCATTGACTCAGTAATTTGTGTAGATAATAGATTAAAATCTGTAACAATGCAGAAAAAAAGGAGAGCAAAAGTCAAAACCTGGTGAACCAAAACACCAAGACAGATTTAATTGCTACTAGTGATATGATTTTAATCACTTGCCCTTCCAACCTTTAGTCACTTTTTAGAAAATTATAAATTTAACATTGAGAGAAATTTCTCAAACACAATTTGTTCATCAGCATATATATTTGCTGGCTTTTTACAAACCAGTTCTTTGCACCTTCAAATTTATCCCAAAAAAAGCGTCATTCGTCATTACTCCAGGGGATACAACTATATGCACACATTCTTCATTTTGCTAAGTCTACTCTTCGTACCTCTTTGTTTTATCAACAAAGTTTCCCTGTTATTCTTTCAGCGCTACCCAATACACCCTTGTTAAGGCCTACAATCACTTTTAAGCACGTAGATGAAAGGAAAAATAACCATTTCCTCCTGTCAATCTACACCACAGAGTCCTCAGCCTTCTTTTCTTCTGCTGCTCTGTTTGCATGAAGAACAGCAGCATGAACTGTATAAAACAACAGGTTACTTATGTCTTTGTTATTCTTCCCAAAGAATTCTCCCTTCTGGAGAGCATCGATGAGTGAGGTGTTGCAGCATGCAAGAAGCACACTTACACTGATCTCTTCATATTCCTTAACCAGCGCTTTGAAAGTGGCCATGCCTGTTGAGTCAATGAAAGGGATGGCTGAGCAGTCTAAAACTATAGTGTGGAACTCTAATTCTTTTTGGACAAGCCCCACAAAGACATCAAAGTTGGTTGCTTCCCCATTTGTCTTGGCTTGCTTTTTGGACTTGTCTTTTTCCTTCTTCTCTGCCTTTTTCCTCCTTGTCAGCTCCAAGAAAGGTTCAACTCCGACAGCTTTGTAGAGGGATTTGAGGAAAGAGTTCTTATTGGCAAAGTACAGAGGAGCCTGGAAACGGAAGATCTTAACCCGACTTGGGGCTGTTAGATTCTTGTACTCCTCCACGTCCTCATACAGATCAATGTCATTGACCCGGCCAAGGAGAGAGACCTGAGAACAAACATTAGATTGCGGCAGTTATGGTATCATTTTGCAAACGTGTCATCTTTAATGTTTAGCACAAGGTTTTCAAACCCTAGTCAATGTCCAACAACTTTAAGAAACATTCCTTGTCCTACACATCTGAATCAAGTAATCTGAACTACCTTCTTGGCATGCAGTCAAACTATTGACCCAATCATTTGATTCAGATTCATTGGAACAGAAACATCTAAAAGTTCCGGAACACCAGCCCTTGAAAACTGGAGTACACGACCAATGTTCTAGGATATCTATCAACTTACTAACCTTTGGGTTCTGGGTTTTATAGATGATGCAGCTCATTGAAAAGACAATGCCAACAAGCAAGCCTAGCTCCACGCTGATCAGAGCTGTGGCTGACATGGCAACCAGCCAAACAATGGCATCCATTCGATTGGCTCGCCACTTGGCCGGTACATCCCTGAACTTCCTCAGTGCTCCCCGAAGGCTCACAATGATGATGCAAGCAAGGACACATTTTTGAAGTGCTTGAAAGTATGGAGCGAAGAAGAGAAGGACAAGAAGGACGACAAGGGCACTGATCAAACTCGATACCTGAAAAAGTCAAAACATAAGAGACAAAAAGCAATTAAAAACAATATGCTCTGACATTGGAGTGGCAATATCTCAATACCATGTCAAAATTGAGATATTGACAAAAGGAAATTTGAATTTTATTGAATTTATTCAAAAGGAAAAGAAGACAAAATTTAAGTGTTTGGCAGAAATATTCAGAGAAAAAAAAAACAGGGCCAACTTTTAAGTCTGAGAACACCATCGCAAATAGAAAGTAAGGGGCTGGAAAGATGTTGTTGGGAATGTTTTGCTGTCAGAACTGGAGAATTTCATGAAACTAATTGCATCATGAGGAAAGAATAATATGTGGAAATATTGACATTACATCTCAAAACATCATGCAGATAATAAAATATTAAACAAGGGTCAAAGCAGTAGCTCTTCACAATGGACAAAGGCATCATAAGGAAAGAGCAGTCCAGTAGACTACATAGATACACTTAACCATTTTACCAGTATTTTTCCTTAAATTGTGGTCTAAATATGTTGTCAGAGCTGGTGTTACTGAATCAGGAGCAATTTTCATAATTCGAAAACACTTCTGAATTTTAGGAGAGACAAAATCTCTCTCAATCTGACATTTATAGCAAATACAAAAAAATTGGAAATTCAAAATAGGCTAAAACTCGAAACATTTAGAGTGATTTGTGCCAAGAGGTGGGGAAAATTTAGGATGTTTACTGGATGTGTGGAAATATCTACTTTCAATTAAATAAAATAATTGATGTTCTTAATTCTAAATTTGAATCCAAGCCATTTGATTGATTTCTCAGCATTCAGTTTGTGGTTTTATTGACTTAGAATACTTAGCTTCTAGGTCTTGATCAAAATTCACGTTAGGCTTGTCTTTTTTTCATGCCCTGAACTCACCTGAGTCTGGCAGCCAGTTGAATCCTTCACCATCGTTTTTGCCAGCGCAGCGCTTGTGGTGAAACAGTGAAAGAAGGAGGGGACGACATTACAGAGTCCAATGGCCACCATCTCCTGGTTGGGACGAACTGAATATCCATGTTTCTTTGCAAACATCTCAGACAGCGAAACAGTGAAGGCAAAACTGCAAGAAATCCCATTAAACATGAAAGGTAAGATTATTTTCCCTCTCAGGCATTTGAGTAAAACTGCTCAGTAGTTGTGAAAAAGTATTTCGGCAAGTAATCCAAGTTTGTCACTATAATATTAAAATAAGACGATTTGCAGTTTTGAATATAATTCTGGATTTGTGTATTTCAAATAAAATTACTTAAATCATTGAGAAGAACATTTGCTTTATTTGGAAATTAATGACGAGATTACAGTCTGTGTCTGTAATGACGAGATAAGAGACGTTTTAATGTCAGACAAAAATGCTTCTGGTTTGGTCACACATTACCTAATGACTGCCAAAGGAATTGCATCCAGTGCCACTTGTGGCATAATACTGAATGCGGGGACCTGAGGTGGAGTAAATCCTGTGGGAATGTGACCGGAAACACTGGAGTGGTATCGGGTATTGAACTCCCCAAAGTGGCTAGCAAGAGTAGCTCCTGCTACGACTACCAGCTCTGTAGGTAAGGGGATCTTTAGGCGGTCCTTGTAGCGGTCCTGGATCTCTTTCCCAGCAACTGTAATAAAAATATTTAGTATTATACCATGTGAGAGTAAAGTACAACAAGAACACTGAGATTTTGAGATGCAAGAACAGATGAATGACCTAAAATTGCAATGCAAATGGCACTTGTGATGAGATCACACAGGTTGGTCTTGTGAATGTTGGCGAAGATATTAAACCAGGTAACGACTACTGTCCCATAGCCCTGATGACGAGGAATCTTTAGACCCAACAGGTATTTCGCCTGCACAGTCAGGATGGTGACAGAAGCTCCCGTGGCAAACCCGTCGAGCATGGGGGCCGAGAGGTAGACGGAGACGAAGCCCAGCCGAAACACCGCCATCAAAATCTGACAGAGGGGAGACAAAAACAGCAGACATCTTGAGCATTCTTTTATCCTTGAGGCCTACAAATGAAAGAATTGCAGTTTTTACAAAATATGTGCAAAGTTGAAGCAGCATACAATTTATGTATGTCTTTTGTACATTTACCTATACAAGGTCATTGATTCCACTGCTAAAACAGTCTCAAGAACTATTAAAGAATAAGGTGTCAAAACCTTACATTCAAGAACCAAATTAAGGTTTTGCTAACAAAATTCTTACAGATATGTAATATCACTGCCTCTACTTTGTCTAAAAGCTGCCACCTTTCCCTGTTATTGGTATAATTCAGTTTTTCTTCCTACTTTTTCATAAATCTATGACTAAACTTATAATAATAGTTATTATAGCATAATTTAATGCTGTTAATTGTTGATTTTTTGCTTTGCAAAAGAAAACAGGATCTTATAATACATTTTCATTTTGAATGGGTGTATTTAACTAACTATAGCTTTGGTATAAGAATATTTAAAATCACCCCCATTCCTTTACCTGATAGACACCAGCCAGAAATGTAACAGCAGCTGCGACGGCGATGGCGTAGGAATCTTTCCCTAACTGCATACCCATCAGCTCCACGGTGAGCTCGGGTTTACGAGTGAAGTTCAAGTCCAGCGTGTCATTAAATAGTTCATGAGGAGATGGTGTGGAGTCCTCATTGAGATCAAAACCAGCCTGGAAAACCTCCCTAACCACCACCTACAGAGACAGCATCAACAGCAAATATTCAAGACGTGTTAAAAGTGACAGTGGTTGTAACTCTTCAGGAACAAATACATTTCTCTAAAACAGTGGTTTACCTGCCCCACCATGAGACTCATGAGGCTGAAGATCCCAACGGACACATGTCTGGACGTCCCCATGAGAAAGTAGATGATATTAGCATAAAATGAGGTGTACAGACCATAAATGGGTGGCACTCCTGCTAACAGGCAGTACGCGATGGCCTGCGGAACCAGAATGATCCCAACAATGAGCCCAGACATCACATCGCCCCAGATGTACTCTTTAAGCTTGTATTTTGGTAGCCAGTGCACCACGGGGAAAAACCCCATCAGAGTTGACCGGACCTTCGGTCGAGAGCAGGTCAAACCATTTTTCAGCTTTGATTTGAGAACGGTGACTGCCGGCTGTTCCTGGCGAACCCGACGCTCCAGGAGCTGGGGCGGTTGGGGGGCCAACGGGATTTCCATGTCTGGAGAAACCTCCTCCATGGTCTCGTTGAAGAAGATGAGGCAGCACAGCGAGAGGAAGGAGAAGGTCCAGAAGCTGTCAGCTGCGCTCCTAGATCAGAAACACAGGATTATTGATGGATTCTTACACCATTCTAGGGCTGAAACGATTCCTCGAGTGATTCGAGTACCTCGATTATTAAAATTCCTCAAGGAAAACTGATCTGTCTCGAAGCCTCGTTATATTATGTGTTATTATTTAGCGCACCGTGTTCCTTCCTGGACTTTATTTGCACTCTCACTTCCGCCTGAGTTGTTGACGAAAGCTTAATGTTAGCAGCATAACGTCCAGTTTTCAAGTTCGGCCTGGGAGGATTTTATTGAGTCATGATAATGTCTGGGTTTT
>CAEGAE010039720.1:0-25380 GCA_903067095.1 Girardinus metallicus
GTCTCTCTCTCTCTCTCTCTCTATATATATATATATATATATATATATATATATATATATATAGTGTGTGATAGTGCTACCCGGGTTTAATTTTTCTGATTAGCAAAACTAAAATGACAAAATAAACACATTTTAGCATCAAAGTGAAGGTGGGGGAAAAAAAACAACTAGAAGTTTCTTTAAAAAAAACAAAACAAAGTTGTCAACGATGTTGGCTAAATAAAATATCCAGAAAAAGAATTATAATGTAAAACGATTCTAAGTAACCCGGCTCCCAATTGAAAACACGCCAGCAGAGTTTCCGTTTACGATATTAACTAGCTCACCATTCGCTGCATCTCACACTGGGTGTCTGGGTGTTCCCAATGCACTGAAGAGCTGCCAGCTGGAAGTCACTGAAGCACGTCTGTGACCACCACAACACTCATCGCCCTCAGTGCAAAGAGAATGTATGTAGTGGGAATTCCTCCCAGGAAAGTGAAAGCTTGTGGGATCAAGATTTTGTGGATACCACAAGAAAAAAAAAATTGTGCAATGTTTTTCTTTTTAAATACAGTATAAATCTCAATCCAGCTTGCTTCAGCACAAACCCAAAGTGCGAAGAATTTGTTTTTTTCTTTTGGGACTAATGAACAGGGACACTGGCGGTCTGGCTGCACAGTACCTACCGACGCAGTCGTCAAGCTGTATCTGTGATGTACACCAGACCCCAAACTGTGTTTCCTGCGAGCCCTACATTCCCTTCCCACCTCAACAACACTGTATAATGGCACATAAAGTAAAGAACAACATCTGTTATTGCAAGATTTGAGCCAGCACCTAAAACGAATAGCATGCGTTCTGAATGTAACTATTTATTAGAAGCTATTAGCACTAAATTATGACTTGCACAACACTTTGAACAAAGTTTTAAATAACTTATGCAACAAAAAGAAAGTTATGTATTTTTACTTCTCGTGGAATAAGTAAAAATACCGTGATATTTAAAACCAAAAACGTATAAAGACAACAATGTTTATATAAGAGCTATTCCCACTATTAAAAGAAAAAAAAATAATTTTTAGCCATGTTAACTACAGTATTGTAATCAGGAGTTCGACACAAACTTAAGCCAGGATACAGAACATACAATTCCATATTTCGGTTGTAATTTTCAAGTGATTCTTCTCTGACGTCTCAAAAATACAATATAGTCACAATAACAAGCAATTTGGGACAATAATTCTGTTTGAATGAAGTGATACCACCACTGACTCAATACTCTGCCATTTTGGCTCCTTAGAGAGCAACAAAGGCACAAGAAGCTAATATTAGTCTGATTAATTCATTAAGCTATTTGCTCTGGTAGCCAGCCTGCAGTTGGCTGCTTAACAGACATGCAGTTTATAGCTTGCCAGCAATGGTTTTAAAATAGTGTTGCCTTTAGAATAAATACAACTTCTTTAGTTTGCAAACCAAAACTTCCACATAACTGATTCTTATACTCGTATAGGCAAGAAAAAGCCATGTAAAGCAATAGGTGGAGGAGGGGCAATGCTGCCGTATCTTCTCTGAGTCAATGCATGACTCAGTGCCTTCGCTTCCCATAATCATGAGGGAACAGTACCAAAACACCTTCTGTTCACACCGACAGCAGGAAAACATTTTGACCCTGACAAGGGTACCTGCAGGGTTACTGCAGGCACCACCAACTCAACTTTAAGACTTTTTAAGACCGTTATGAATGGAAATTAAAACCAATATCTGCACAAAATGAACAAACTTTGTCTTGCCAAAAGGTGATACAGTTACACTTACTCGGGATAGATGCAAAAAAAGCTAGCTAGCGAGCAAGACAGGTTATCTTAGCAGCTAGTTAGCAGTAGCCTCAACCGTCTCGGGTCACAGAACGGATTGAGGATGTCTGACTTTTGTCTGACAGAAAAGTCCAGCGAGAAGATAAAATATATAGCATACACAAGATTAGTCCTGTCAAGACAAAATTTAAGACATGTGATAAACTTAGCTTAACAGCTTCAACTCAGTTTTTTTTTTTTATGAAGTTAAGGTATTTTAAGGACTTAATTTTAAATGCATGAAATTAAGACTATTTCTCATTTCAAATAATTGTCAGCTCATAAGATTATGTTTACTGTGAACCTGCTCCATGACTGCTGTAGCTAAAACTAGCTCTGGCTGTCTGTCCTTTAAGCATGTTTTGCAGTGAAGCGATACCCTCGACATGAAGCGCCAATGTCCTCATTACATCCTGGCCATGGGCTTCACAGTTGGTAAACACACTTTAGGAGGACTAGTGTTTCTGCCCCAATATTAACAGTGGGCCACAGTGTCAAAACCAAGGTGTTAAGTGCATAGGTTTTTTTATTTCTTTAAAAAAAACAAAAAAAAAAAACACGTTGTGTAACCTCTAATTAATTGCAATGAATATATTGAATTTCCAAGACCAATCTTTTGCTCCAAATTTTAAGGGTCGCCGTGTGACTGGGCGTAATTCTGAACACATTTAATGTCAAATTCAAAGTATTTTTATTTTTTAAGCATTTCACTATAGAGGTGTGCAGACAGATTCATCTCGCTTCCTCTTAACACATTGACGGAAAACTTATCTACGAGCCTGTCCTCTCAGTCCGAACATTAAATCAAAGCATAATCACTTCCTGGATAATTGACTTCTCCCCTTGCCGAGTGAGCAAGGGGAAACGCGACTTATTTGATTTGTAAGCCACTTAAAGTGCTTACTTCTCACAAAGAATCCCGAATAATAAATGGAGTAACTTTCCGAATGTCGCACATTTATTCCTACATCGAACTGTACGTTCTATGCAGATATTCTAAGCAAAATCCCTGCAATAAACATTGAGCAGAGTCTGTGTGCTGAAACAAGCTGTGCAATAGCCACTGAAAGCAGATCTCTATAGATCACCCACCAACATTCTCATCATACTACCTTCAACACACAAATCCTCAAACTGACACCTCGTTATGCAAAACAAGCAGACAAGTTTCAACATCAATCAAACTCAGAGTCTTCGAGTGATATCCTTGTGGAGACACAAAAAAGTATGTCCCATACACACACCATTAAATAAACATGCACACCCTTTTACTCTCTTTGTTCATGTTACCATTAGAAACCAAATATGGGTTTTGAGTACCGAGCCCTTCTTTAAAAGCATTTATACCCAATTTATAGGGTGGGGTTAGTAATTGGCACTTACAATTTTTGTGCCAAATACTCACAAAGAATCTGACAACACAGAGTTCAAACTAAATCATTTTCAACAGCCAGATGACGGATGACCGAATCCAATAATGGCTCAATAATGGTCAGAGGAGCAAAAAGAAGGAAACGGAGGAAAAATTAGCTTATCAAGTCAGAACCTCCAAACATCTGCACACCTTCAGAAAGTCTCCAGACAGATAGTGTGAAAGTTTGCATTACAAGCATGAGGAAAGAAACCAAACGATACAGGTTGTATTTAAAAGGTGCTTGCTATTATATTGAAAGGGAAATGAGTTGCAATGATCAAGTTATTTTGGTAAATCACTGAGCTAACATTAGCTTAAGGAAACACATCCATCAATCCATCTAAAAAAAAAAAATTTAAAAAAAGGTGAGAAATTCCACTGAGCGGTCACACAACCTTCATCTTTAAACAGAGAAAGCAGACCAATACAAATATTCCTAAAATAAAGCTATGATGACAACAGGACCATTTTTACAGCCCATTTGCTTAGTTGCAAGTGATGGAAGCAACAGTGTGAACGACTGGGTCCAGGGGAAAAGTTACGACCTCCTGTAACGACAAGAAACTTGCATAGCAACATCCAGTGGACAACAATGAAAGAAAAAGCTGAACTGTCTGGTTATTAAGGGGATTTTGTAGTTGACGGAAATGACAAAAGAACAACGCTCGCTTTCAATATGCTAAAAACAAACTCTGAAGTTACTCCTCAGACCTGAGAGCTATGTGGTCCTCATCAGCTAATTTTATTAACTTTTGTCGTAAAAGTTAATAAAATTATGAACTTTATAACTGTAAAAGATAAAACTTTTACAGTTTTATCTGTAAAAGTGATTTTAGGGGAATAAAAGGCAGGTTTATGGCCTGCTTTAATATAAGAAAGTAGCATTAACATCATTAGAAAGATTTTGATTGTCCTGTACATGTATATGAAAATACATATACGTCTGTATTATTTTGAAGTTTAGCACCTAATCATGTTAGGACTGAAATGATACAGTCAGATTCCAATGCAGAATTTTACAGAATTTTATTGTTTAAACAGTGTTGGTGTAAAATACTCCAATCCAGGTTTGACAATCTCTCTAAAGAACAAAAACACTTAAAATGTCGATTTGTTGTTAGAATAAAAGTTTCCTACACTTCAAAAAGGGTTTTAAAGACTCTCAGGATAAAATTATCTCAATTCACTTTAATCTATCAAAGTAGCTTATAAAACTCAGCCCAGACTCACTAAAAGCTGTAAACGGTTTCACAAGATGTCGTACCACAAGGTTTTGTTACATTCCTAGCATCAGCACGGAGGAAGATATCATTACCGTCACAAATGGTAGTAAATAGTTACAATTTTTGTATTTTAATTTCATTCTGGCTGTATTTTTTGTTCTTTCTGAAACTTTTCAACAGTTTGAAACTCATAATAGAACTACCGGTTAAAATCTTAGCTTCACACTATGACGATCCAGCTGCAAAATAGAAATTAGATTTAAAACATAAATGTTGTAGCATGGAAAATGGGAGTGTCCTCCAAGGCTGAGGGAGCGGTAGTCACAACCTTAGCAGGTGTGTACTTCAGCAACTCTTGTGGTACTGAGAAACCAACTTTATCGCAGCCCCATGAGTTTTGACTTGTATCTGAAGAAACTCAGCCCTGTGTCCCTAAATGAGTCTCAGAACCTCTAGGTCCTTCATTTCAGGCTGAATCTCTGGACTGCACTGGATTTGTAGTTAATCTCCTTCCTTTGCATGATACATTGTCAACCCACACATAGAGTCAAAGAGAGGATGTGTAGGACGACGTGGAGTTGCACATGCACACTCTGTTAGTTACGTGGACCAACTCTGGATTTCCTAAAAAAAAATAATAATAATAATTATATATATGTTTGTGTCAATTTGACAAGTGCTGCTGGAGTTTTCACCAGCTCAGATTTCTGTCGCTCTCCACTCACCTTAGATTGCGTTAGAAACACATGGCATAGGAGTTGGCAACACAACTCCTATGTTGTGTTTATGTAATTATGCAGTACATAAAGACGGCATAATTATGACAGAAACCCAATCAAACGTTGACTGATATTACGGCACTGTCCAAAGATATTTCTGGAAATAACCAGATGTACGCCTCCTGTGATCTGCTGACCATCTTGTCGATGTAGTCCCGACATTCAGCTCTCCATTCTTAGTGCCAAGAAATAAAACTGAAGAGTGTACTAGTCTACTGTGGTGACCTACTTCCTCTGCACTGCTACTTAATTATTCAAGAGCTTTGAAATGTTCTTCTGTATGGCAGCATGCAACCCGAGTGCCTCCGTTTGTTGCCCATGAAAGTGGCAGCACAGATCTTTCCACTTATGCACGAGAGGATGCCAGGCAGCGTGTACATTGTGACTGTGTGCGTAATCTAGCTTTATTACCCGGATACCTACAAGTATCGCTCCCGGTTCGATTTGATTCAGAAGGTTCAATGATGAATTCTAGTTGAATTATTGACAAAATGGCTCAGAGAGGCAGACATTATGAAATTTGGGTCAGGTTTGATGCCAACAGGATACAGAGAACTAAACCGAAACGTCATTTATTAAGTCTGCATGTCGACACACGTTACACCTCCCAACAAAAGCACACAAGTCTGTAATTAAACCTTGACATATTTCATTGCCATCCATATTTTCTCTGCAAGCTCAGCAGCCCTCAGGTGCACGCCCTTGGCTGTGCAACTACTAGCAGTTTAATATGAAAAGAAATTCACGTGTTCTTAATAAAAACCTTAAATAAGACACAGAAATGCAGCCCATAGCTGCAGCCTAATCACAAACAAGAGTAATGTTCTATAGCATGCTGTCATCTGCATTGCGTAACAGAGTCGAGTAAATCACTTACCACAGAGCCATTTCTAATCTCTGCTAAGCTGGTATTTGGCGCTCATTTACACGGTTTGAATATGGGTGACTGGTTTTAACAGCAACTTCTCTTCATCGCAAAAGAACTCAAAGTTAGAACAGCCTTATGTGTAAAATAAGACTTGCTTCCAATGACACAACCAAGGACGCACTGCATTACTTGAACAGGAGAAATTTAGAAATTGTCTCAGAGCAGCAAAGTTTCTAATCTGGCTTTATGAAGCAAAATCTTACAGTCAGCCAGAGAAAATTATCTAATGGTTTTATAACTTTAAAAAGGTGAAACCAAGAGCCTTATTGAGCTGAACTTCAGTAAGCCTATTGATAATGTGTTGTTGCAATAGAAATCCTGCTCAGTCTCTGGACAGCACTTGTAAACAGACTAGTGCTGTTTCTGGAGAAAGAGACAGCACTTTCTCCAGTACAATTTCTGATGGATCCTTTTCTAGTCCAGCAGGTCTATGAGTACTATCTTACCAGCACACAAATCTTGACACAAGACAACCGCAACTTAAAAAACAAAAAAGACAAAAAACAAAACCAGAAGTAATTTCAAATATCTGAATTTGCCTTGCTCTACGAGTACAAGCCTTTCCTAAAGCTGGAGTATGGAACCTTTATAAAAATTATGTTTTTTACAGAGTTGAAACCATCACTATATCAATGCATTTTTTTCACATAGACAAATCTGTGAAAAATGGTCCTCCTTTGCCTAAAAACAACTTTTTCACAAGTTGTCTCATGTTACATTGCAACGACATGGTGACAGCTTCAAATAATATTTTTAAAAAACTATGTTGTTTAAAGTTGAAGTTACATACTTCAACTTTAAACCAGCTGACCAGAGGAGCAGCAGACAGAGAAAACATTTAATCTAAAATCCCTATTAAAATGAGAGAAAACCTCTACCATTTTAAAACTCTTTTTTTTTTTTTTTTTTTACAACTTTGCTACCAGCAAATAATTATTTAGAGAAAAATAATGGGCACGGGGGAAAATTTGACCATGGTACAGCTTCATGTTCTTTGAAATTCTGGTCTGATTTACTACTAGTGTGTTGAATTGAGTTTTATGGAAGAACAGATAAATTCTTGGCTGCTTTTGAGATCAACACCATAACAGATGTAAAAACAGTCTGACCTCTGGTTCCCATTAACCCGACATGCCCCGCCCCTCTGAGGGCTCCATCCTAACTACAAGAACAGTGTTGAGGCTGTAGGCTGGCCGACCCACACTGGGGGCGACGTGGATTATGCATTAACCAGTAGATGATTAGTTAGCTGGTCAGAACCACAGCCTTTCCTTTTTTCCACAACACAAACTAACACACCTGCTCATCTTCAGCCCACTTGTTACCACCAGAGCTAATCTAGCGTCGTGTACATTTCAATAGCCCTTTGACTATGAGTAATATGAGATGCAGCAACAGCCCTGTTTGATCATAATGTGCTACCACATTGAGTCACACACACAACATTCCTCAGAAACAAAACCTCCCAGGTGCATCCCACTAATGAGCAAGATCCACACTCAATTCATAACTGAAGTGTGGATTTCACACACATGTGGTTACAGGAGGTCAGCCTGCTTTGTGACAGTGGGAAAGACACTTCATCTATAGATACATTACGACTATGACGGATAGCATGTAACAACTGAAGCAAACTCCAAATATAAGAAGATTAAAAGCAAGATTGAGATTGGAAAAACAGTTGTAAAACATTTGCTGAACTAAAGAAAAGAAATGTAATTGCGCTATGGTTCCAAATCCATTTTAATTAGAAAATAAAGTGATCGAACAGTTCAGTTAATAACGACCTATTCACATTTTTTTTAATGAGAAAACGGGGAAGTCTCGCAGAAAGCATGAAGCATAATTCTTATCCCTCTTCATCTCAAATACTCACGCACATAGTTTACACTTGCCTGCATACACCAGGTGAACCTGAACCTTTCTAAAAACCAAATAGAAACTGATGCCAGTTTATCCTTCACCAGGGATATAGTCTTAATTACTATTAAGAACTTAACAGCTTCAAATGTAGAAAGAAAATAAAAGGCTCAAGAAACCATAAGAAAATAAAGAATATTTCCTTTGGAAGATGAGCTGTACACACAAGTTCTCATGCAGTTTTTATCCCGTGTGGATTTCAACAGCTCTGGGTCGACTCACCCATGTGGGGAAAAGCATCGACTCTAAATTGAAAATTAAGATTTACTAAACAAAATCTAGCAATTTGGTATAAATATTAGGACCAGAAACAATCCTCATAAACAAACCATTCAATAAGCAGTCATATTGCATCATTTTTTCCCCACAGTTAAGTATTTTAATGAATAGCAGAGTTAAATAACCATAGAATACACGTCTCATACACAACTCAATTCAACTGTATTCAGCTACCATTGACTGTTTTGATTCAACATTTGAGCAAACTGGCTCACCCGATTAGACTAAAGCTCCTAGTTATTGCAGGTCTATATGACATATTCATACACCAAACTATAAGTATTTAGAGAGATAGAGAATTACTTGAAATTGTCAGTTGTCAAAATACATGTAATTTTTACAAATGGCTCATTTCTACCTATTTTGAGTAAAAGCAGTGGGTGACTTGCCCAAGACATCATACTGTGAAAAATAGTTGCCAACTTCAGTCAAGCAAGTATGTGACCTAAAAGAAGCTGAAAACAGCAAATGCATGACACACGAGCGTCATCCTCCTTTCCCATCACAGCTGTTGGGCTGTCGTCATCTTCATTACAGCAGCGCAGATGGGACGACCCAGAAAAGCCAACGTGGTTAAATGAGGTGAGGAGACTTCTTGATAATTCTATATGCCTCAAAATAACTGCTTATCGTGTCGTTTTGCACACAAAACTTCTGTTCTCCAGCAACATCAATAGTGTGGGAAAAGCATCGACTGTAAAATCGAAAAGAACGATTTACTAAACAAAATCTAGCAATTTGGATTAAATATTAGGGCCATAAACAGGCACTGCCATTGGCTATAATGATTTCGTTTGTAGGTTTCTTCGTCGAATGTTTAAAAATAAAATCTAAATGATATATTTTGTTGTTCCTTTTGTGTGAGGATTTGTTGCTCGGAAAGGGAAACAAAATCTGCTTTGCGTCACATTTTGGCTCGGAAAACAATTCATGCGTGTGACTGATCGTGTGTTTCTGGTTACGGTGGGGGGAAAAAAAGAGAAGAAGAAAATTATATATAAATTATTGGCCAATAATTGCAGAACCAAAATAATTCAGTTGTTAGGCAACAACAGGAAGTGCTACGGTTGAGCAGTTTTGCTGTGTGTTTAAAGCATTACTTGATGCAATGACATTTACCCCACAACTAGACACCAGCTGTTTATTGGTATCAGTGGACCCCTTTAAAAAACTGTAAGAACAAACTGTTCTTACAGTGTAAACTCTTTTTAATGATGTTCCAGAGAAAGTGTTGGAGTGAACAGACTTCTCGTTAGCTGTATGGAGCACAGAGTAAAGAAGCAACGCTACTCCCCCACTTGCACATTTTAAGCTGCAAATACATTGAAACTAAAAGAACACCACACATTACTCTTATTAAGAAGACATTTTGCTACGAGTGGCTTCAACAGTCAGCAGAAAGCCCAAATAATTAATCGGCTAACGACAGCTTGGTAAACTCCCAGTTTTAATCGAAACGAAATATTACATTTCCTTGAAACTTAATGCTGGATTATATTTTCTGCCTTCTTATTCTGTGTCTTCCCAAGTCAAAATATAAAATAAATGTCATAGCATACTAATAATTGACATGTTAAATTGTGTTATCCATGTTCCATGAGGCATCAGTATTTTTACTCCGGTCATCAAACAGAAGAGTCTCTTTCCGCCTCATGCTTCCCAAAACACAACTCAGTTATCCCCACTGTTCTGGCTCTATTTGTCTCATTAGTTGCTAAGAAAAGTATTTTTAGTATGGAGCATTTATTTCCCCTTTAACAAACAGCAACAACTGGTCTAACTGTTCCAGGTCAGTCATTTTTGTTTTTGTTTTGGTGATTAGTGGCTTGAACTATGAATGAATGCTTTAAGTGTCACTGAGATAAAAAGCGCACTGATCAAACCGGACATCCAAAGCTGCCGTGAATAAACATTATGTCAATAAAATTTTAAGAACTCACTGTCTAGTGTCTCCAAACATGGGATTTAGTCAAAGTTCTGATTTTTAAAAACAATAGACATGTTGTTTAGCAGGTCTGACAAGCTGCTGCCATGCTCACTGTAGCACTGTCGCGCAACACACTGTGTGCATTGACAGGCTTGCTAAAAGAATGTGCTACATTGTATTACAACTAGTCATAACCAATGGATTAAACTGTAGAAATCAGTCAACATGAACATTTTCAGTAGACACGTGAATTTGGTACGTCAGGAGTTCGGCTGCAGACAATGGTGAACTCCATACGAGCTGTACTATTGAAACAAGAACAGCGGATAAAGTGTTTTATTTGTGACAGATTACACAAACTGGAACAGGGTTTTAAAACTTTCAACGTTTTAAGCTGAGTGGATGTTATTTTCTCAATGAACAGCCTTTAAACACAGAAAAACTCTAACAATGCGTAAATTTGAACAAAATTCCCAAATTACACTAAATTTATACAGTATTCATAATTGCTGTGCTTTTTTTCCTCTTTGAAGCTGCAGTCATGATTTAAATTCTCGTTTTTTTGTCTTAGATTTTCTACTTACAACATGCTAAATAGTCTTTTGATTTACTCATGCCATATTCGCAAGATAGACCTCTAAGTTAATTCATATTTTGACCCACGTCAAATCTTTCTTTTTATACACCTTTTAATTTTGTGACAAGTAAGAAACGCCTAGATTTGCCAGTTCAAAAGAAATTCCCCAAAAGACATCCAAAATGGCATTTGTGCTGCTAAAACGTACAACTACAACAAAAAGAGATTTTAAATGTACAGTAAATGTATTTTTGCTTTCCTAGGTCATTGCTGGAGATATTTGTATATTCAAATGTGTTGTGTTACGACTTGTTGAATACAGTAAATTCAATGTAATCACACATGTTCAGTAGATTGAAACAAAAATGATTTCAATACTTTGAAAACTGATTTTACTCAAAAAAGCAACACACAGCTTTTTCTGTGAACTTTGCCATATTTCCAAGATGACAAAAAATACACATTTAAATATCAAATTAACAGATTTGACTAACTAGAGACATCTGTTTTTTTTTTGTTTTTTTTTTACTCATAAAACCATCTTTTTTATGCAGCTAAAAGTCAGTTTGGTATAAAGTAGCAATAGTGTGCTAACAAAGATCAAGTTAAGGACAAACATATGGTTTATATAAAAAATAGAAAAAAAAAGGCCTGATGCTATATTGTGAAAAATAAAAAGACCAATAAAACTAAAATGTCCTTTTTAAAAGAAACTATGAATGTTGTGACTTTATAGACCAAAAAGTGTTGCAAGAAATAAAAAGAAACACAAAAACATAAATACACCGCAGTAATTACTAGATGGAAAAATACCAATCATTGAATTTAGACTGGATTAAGAAGTCTGTCATAATGATGAAACTGTGCTAAACTGAATAAATACCCACACAAAATCAACATGCAGTGCCTGACGTTGGCAGAGCTGCGTCCATTTTAATAAAGAATACCACTCCTTTCTGGCAGTCTTAAGTGTTTCGTGAATAACTTTTATCTTACTTCTAGGAAAATATTTTAAATACCAGAAATTATAAGAATTTTCCTAAAATGACATCACTATGACTACTTTCAGGATTCTTTGAGAATGCTGGCCCAGATCCTTTTGGAACCTCTGAAAGCATTGCTATCCAGAAAATATATTTTCAGGTATGAACCCATATATCAACTGGACTAGAGGTGTGTGTTTGGCTAGCCCAACTATGATTGATTGGTTTGTAATATCTTTTAGCATAATCTTGTTGTTGCACAGCTTCTCTTTCAGTGATTTTGTGGTTGCACAAGTCAGGCAGTAATCCATGGCGAGCCATTTCAGCCAAAATTAAATAAATAAATATATATGGAAAATAAATAAATGAGTAAAATAAATAAATGAGTAAAAAAATAAATGAATGGGTAAAATAAATCAATAAATTACTAATTGGCACCTTTATCCCCATTTATATTTATTCATTTATTTATTCACAGATTTACTTCTGCTTGGCCTTTTTTGATTTCCATATTTTCCTTTTTCATTTATCATTTTCCATTTTCATTCAACTGTGTCCAATTTTTCATTTTCATTTTTCTGCTTTTCATTTTCACTTATCTATTTTTTATTAATCCCTTTTTCATCAATCAAGTTATCCCTTTTCCATTTATCCTTTTTTTATGTACTCTTCCAATTTTCTCTTTTTTATTCTTTTTAAATTTTCCATTTTCATTCATTCTTTTTCAGTTTTCCTTCTTTCTTTTATCAGTTTTTCCCCCAAGACTGGTAAAAAAGGAAAATAAATAAATGCTAATGAGGAGGGGCAGCGTCATCAGGCCACAACTTCTCCAATTGGTTGGTTAGCATCAAACCGTACTTTGCTTCAAGCAAGATGGCGACCTACCACCGGCTTATTAGTGAGCTGAAGCTCAGTAACTAATTTAGAAAATAGTGTTGTGACTCATGACTTTATTTTTCGTGTGGCCGCTCAGAACGTGTTTCAGTTGTCGGCTCTCATGGACTCGGAGCTTCACCGTCGGGGTTTTCATAGTTTGGACGAAGCGGCCGCTGAAGTTGGCTTACGAATGAAGGTTCGGGACGCCTCCGTAGCTATCAGCTGTGATCCAACTATAAGGTGCAGACTTTTCTGTACATCGTAAGGAAACTGCAACATCCAGAGGCAACTCTATGGAACATAGAGGAATGAGGTTTTTTTTTCTGAGCTGAGAGAATGACAGTGTCAAGCCTTGGAGATCTGCATCGGAGGCCATCTTCCAGACATCTACCGCTGCTGTCTGTCCAGGAGTCCTCCGGCGTTGCACGGTAAGCTAACGCTGACGTTTGTTTTCCAAATACAGTCATATTTAATCAATAGGGGAGCTCAATTACGATCGCGGAAGGTTTTGAGTTGATCTCGGCAGTAGGTGACAAACTGAACGCTGAGACCAGCACGTCCTCTGATCACTAAGGTCCAAAACACTTTATTAAGGGGGAAAAAAAAGTGTTCAAATTAATGACCCGACAAAATTAATCTCAGTAATTATTGTTTCGACTAGGTCTTGCGCCATTCTGTGCATTTCGGTTCCATTACCAAAATAAAAAAAAAGGGACTCAAAGACCGACTGACGAGCAGAGCAGGAGTTTAAATTGGCTAATCAACCACCGCTGTGTTCAGGGGAGGCTTGTTAACAACCGCGACGTAAATATAAAGTCTGAAAACCTGACATCTTAACGGACTGACCGTTATGTTTTTAACGTAATCTTTGCTCGGTTTGCGGGGCGCAGGCGGTTGCCACGGCAACAGCTGTGCTTAAACGACAAAGAGACGGAGAGTAAAGAGATAGGAGTGGTCTTGAGTTGACCACCTGCTCAGGTTATCTTATCTTTACCTTTGCTGTGGCGCATCACAGCCACTGTAGTTTCCGACCGTTCAATAAACGACAAACTTGGACTAATTACCTCGTTCGTCTGCGAGTATAAGTAATTAACAACAAACATCAAGTAGGACAAATATATTTCATTCAGTTACTAACAAATGGCTTCTACCGCGATAATTTTATGAAATTAAAATGTCTTTTTTTATATATATATATATATTTTTTTTTTAAAGTTTGGTGCTCTCTGGCATCTTGCTTTGAGTCTGAGAGGTTTTTCTTCTATCAAACATGCTATTTATTTAGTGGAAATATTGATGTTGATGAAACTCTCTCCAAAATGATAACCCTTTTCTACTTTTATAGCTCCACCGTTGAAAATGAAAAGCTAACATTCACAAATGGCATTGAAATAAATTCTAGTCCAACATCTGATTTGAGGCGATTCCTCTGGATCCTGTTGGAGGAAGAATATCCCAACTTCACAAGATGTGGCTTTAACCCAACAGAGCTCTGTGGTTCCTCCTATCAGTCTGAAGTTTCTCATATTTAGATCTTCAAACCAAAGTTCAGATCTGCCATAACTGACTGACACCTTCTGGCCTCAGGTTTGCGACCAGCTTCTGCCTGAGGAACCAGTAACCTCCTCCCAGTGTCAGAATCTCACTGAGGAAGAAACTGCATTAGGTTTTCTATTACCTTAATATGTCTGCTATAACTTTTGGATATTTCCATATAAAATAAGTCAATAGAGTTTAATTCACAATTTTTATGTCTTCGTGTCATGAGGTAGATCTCAGCAGGCTGGTGAGAGGAAAAAGTAGATCTTGGTCTCAAGAAGTTTGGGCACCTGAGTGTTAATGAAAAGTTAATATATTTCAGTAACTCAGCTCTCAGATAAACCCTTTATAGAGTAATTATTACACAGACCATTCAAAGCTTTTAAGTTAACGATGGTTTCTTAGTTAGTTAATGAAAACATGGCATTGAGGGTTAGAATATTACATCAGCAGTGAAAATTATGTTTATTACCTGCTTAAATTTTATTTTCAAAAGGTACTTTTAATCTAATAAGCCTCTTTATGAAATATGACTACTATGAAACCTTTGTTGTTGTTGTTGTTGTTTTTTTTTTTTTTTTTTTTTTTTTTTTCAAAAGTACAGCTTGTTTGCGCCACACATTAATTAATGTTTCTATCATGTATGTTTTCAGATGTTAATCTGTCACAGCAGACCATCCTGGTCTCAGTGTCTTCCTTCAGACTCCCAGTGGGATCATAACTTCAGGATGACCAGAGACCCTCACCTTTCTGGAGCAGGAACACCCGGCCAAATGCACAGGTGACACATTCATTTAACAAAATCTGGCATTGATATGCAAGAACAATCTGCATATTCCGGTTATGAATAAACAAAATATGTCAAATTACACTCAAGATTCTTCAACATGACAGCTAAACAGTGAGTGGAGTAATTTGTATGTACGACAAGGTAGAAATGAACAACGTGACATATTAGGTTCTTCTTAATAGTAACCCTAACAGTTATTTTACTCTGCTTGGTTTATTGAATAATGAATGGGTTGGAAATCTGCAATCTGAAAGTGTCAGTGAAATACTTTAAACCACTCACCTCAGACAGTATGTAGTTGTGCCCCTGTGTGTAAAGCATCATTAGAACCAAGGAATAAAAGCTGTAGATAATTTTAAAGGGAAAATAATTCATCATGTTGTAATTCATCACTGCACAACCATGTTGGAGCATGGTTGTGCAGTGAGGATGTTATTTTTAGGTAAACTTAACCAATGATATTATAAGTCAGGCTAGTTGTCAGAAGATGTAAGTAAGTCAGGGGAATTTAAGAAAAGGGGCTTTTTTCCTCTCACAACTGCCCCGCCCCACACACATACAGGCACACAGATGGTGTGGTGAGCAGGGCAGGGGTCACCCCTCTCCCCTTCACGCTGTGTATCAGGAAGACATTCTGTCTAAAACCAGAGGTATGACAACATTCCAAATCTATTTAAATTTCTCTAGGTTTAGCATACGCTATATATTATTCTTGATTATTCTAACACTTACTGTTTGTCATACTTTAATTGTATTCTTCTTAAAACTCATACAGATGAGAAGAAGTTTATGAAAACAAAGTGTCACAAAGATGGGATTACCAGATGTCAAAAGAATGTTTATTTTTTTAAGGAGGGGGAGAGAGGGATGCATCCATTCACCGGAAATTAAAAGCAATTAATTATTACGGTCATAAATCACTCTATCGATTAAAGTTTGACATTTGGGTGTCTATATAGTCTCTCACAATACATAAAAGGTCATTTAATAGTCTCTAAGGAATCTGGATGAATGAATAATTCTGTCATTTCCACTTTTCCTTCTCTAATCTCCCCTCCCACATAGTTAATTAAGAAAACAGAGAAATACATGGTAAACTATTCTAATATTCCCCAAGCAAACATGCTCTGATCTGCATACTAAGGAGCATATAAAGTTCTCAATTAACTACTATTCTATTGTCTTTGTCTGCAAAGAAAATATCATAAAGCATAACTTATTTTATATGCATTATGTGACTAGTTTCATATTTAATATATTAATTCTGTATTCAAGATCAATTTCATTAAATATTTTATTTGAGACTCCTTTAATCTTCCTGCATCACTGAACACCTTTTCCACAGGGTGGAAAAGGTGTTCTAACTATCTGTGCTACCCATTAAACCGTCCTACCTTGTGGGAATGCGCATGCGCACATCGATGCTACGTCACATACTAAGCAGATTTATTATCAATACATCCTACCAGTGCAAGTTTCGTTTCATTTGTTTTATTTCTTCGAAGATTAAGGTAAGCTTTATTTTATTTATACCTGGCTTTATGACCCTGTCCCTATATTTTAGTTTAATAACATTCGTTTATTAAATAATAGACACACTCAGAACTCAAAATGAAATATGCCCCCCGGTGGCGATAAACACAGGAAAAGATAAACGGCTCCTACATTAAAGATTTTTAAAAAGGTAGGACATTCTCATAAAAGGATTAGTGCAAACATCTGCGTTAGCTTTTCATTTGAAACAGGCAGGATATTCTGATGAAGGAAGTGATATTTTTGTGGTTTTGTCACATATATAAATTGTTCAAGTGCTATGCTAAGCATAACACCTAAGCTTCCACTTCAGTCCAGTCACTCAAAGATTGATGCGATGATAATATTTAACATTAACACAGCCTGCTATTTTCGGTTCGTGAACATGACGGTAGCAGTAGTTTTAGACGCTTCACACGGACAGATAGACATAGCTATCTATCCGTGCTACGGTAGGAAAATCTGACGAGGGCCCGTTCTCAATGCTCAGTGTTCACCCTACGCACCTCTATGAAGTGTGGATTCAGTCAAAGTGCACATAAGGGTCTGAGTGCACAGACCCTTACTAACAACTGGGCAAAAATGTAAGAATTGGGACAGTACGTAACTTTGAAATTGGATTCAACAAAAAAATTAGACAAAATATTAAGGTGAAAAGTATGATGATTTATGACAGCTCTATAATTAGGTGTTTTGCTAGGAGCAAATCTGCAGCTGCTGTTTACACTCAGCTGCAGTGATTTCGCTGCTGATTGCTCCATGCCCTCAAAAAGATTTTTTGATTTGCGACCGCAGGTTGCATTCTCAAGACTTAACAGTGGCAACATAAAGTAAGCATAACCAGAATACCATTGATTATCTTCTGCTTTTTCTCCACCCTCATTCCTGTTAGCAACATAGCTAGGGATTAGTTACTGTTGAAGTTTTACTCTGATAGCACCATGATGGTTTTTCCAGAAGATCTGCTAAATTATTTAAACTCAAGAAAATATGCAAGCTAGTTGAAAATCTTTTGATTTAACATGCAAGAACAAGCTTAGAAAACTGGAAATAATATTTTTGAGTATATCCGTAATGTTTATGTTGGATGGGGAGGGGGATTTTTGGATCAAAGCAAAATATTATTTACAACTGCAGAAACTGAAACAAGATATTTTGGTTTAAAAAGGGCTACTAAACCGACATCATAAATCACAAAAGAGGCAGAACAGTCATGATCAAATGTGCCTTGATCACGTGTTTAACATTTTGCCGTAAATCAGATTGCCTCAGAATTTCAGTTCTTTAAAACGCTGTAGCCATCATAACCTTTGCTCTACACAAATATAATCCTGGTGCCATGTAAAAAGTCTTCTGCTTTTTCCGAGTGAAATCGTTTGTTTTGACATGAAGGTTTTCTGAAAACTGTTGTAGCATACCCACTAAGACGGATTACGTAACTAGTGTCCAGCAAGTGCAATAATGAATATTGCTTGAATGAGAGCCAGAATGTTGACAACAGCGTCCATGCAGCTAAAGCAAAACATATTCTTTTTCACATTTTACTCCAAGAGAATAGCATCTCTCGGTGCGATTCCTATTGCGTTAGCTTCGAATGTCAGCATTAAATCGGTTTTAAAAACCACAGCACGTTTCCGACAGCCATCCAGTGTACGCGTTTAGGCATCAAATCCGAGGTAACCACTCATCGACGCTACCTGATGTCTACTTCTATCTTACGTCACTATATTTACAATTTACTACAGCCATAAATCCAAACTTACTACCTGCTAAGTAAATAAAAAAAAAAAAGAATAAACAGAATTCGCCTTCGACCCCACACGAAAAGGCAAAGTTCACTGGGTGAACTCGTGTGGATTCTTTGTTTACAAACTCACACCGAACGTTATTTTGTACAGCCTATATAGCAGGCTAAGCTATTTAACCAAACACAAATACAAACTGGGACATGTTAGAAAGTTGACAGTACTTTTTTTACGGTGAATATTAGAATTGTGGTTTGCGGGGCGGTGTTTTTGAAGAAACAAACGCAGCTGTTTAATTATTTCTTTTCAAGAACAGAAGCGCTAGCTCTGACAGCTAGCGCATCTGCCTGGCTAGCACTTTAGCTATTTGCTAGCTTAGCCTAGCCATGTAGCACGTGTTTGTGATTTATAAAATAATTAACGAGCTGACGGTGATCAGCTAAACGAGAAGACGGTTAGTGTCCGAGGACCCAGCTGACTGAGCACTTTGTAGGCGCTTCAATTCCACTCTGTTTAATGCAAGGCGCGGTTATAGCGCAACGCATAGACTCAGAAAAAGGTCAGTAATGCTATGTATGTTTGTTCTCCAAAGAATAGCCGGACCCCGTCATCCAACAACAGAGCAGACCCCCAAACCAATGGACAGCCAGCAATGGAAGCTAACTAACCTTAGCGGCGGGGCAGGAGACACCATTCGGTGGTAACGACGTTCAGTAGGTAACGTCCCAATCCTCGTCAATCGATCCGAAGTGGCTTAAAGGTACACTCGCTTCGAGGGAAAGTCTCGCACCAGAATTAATCCACAAGAAAGTGTTGTTTTCGTTTTCATTTGCTCCGTTAGCGGATTTCTGCGGTGTCGAGCCAGTTCCTGCACAAGTAATGCTACTCCCTGAACCGCTGCTGCTCAGACCAGTGCGGGGCTGAACCGCCTCTCTGGTTCTCAATAGGTCCACAGGCTCCATTGCTCCTCCTCCTCCTCACTAGAGGACCACGAATTCCCATTCCGACAACAAATTCACCCATCAATCTGCGCGCAGCGAAAGCAAGTGATTTTTTTTTTTTTTTTACAAGATAAATTCAAAATGCTTATTTCTCAAAACAACTAATTGTTTTGTGCATTTAATTTTTTTTGGGGGGGGTAGTCTTTTAATAAATAATAAATGTTGTATATTGTTTTAATACAGGTGTGTGTGACATGTGATTTGAGTAGATACACAGTTGTATAACAATTGAACCATCCATCCATCCATCCATCCATCCATCCATTGTCTGTTCACCCTTGTCCCTTAACGGGTCGGGAGGTGCTGGTGCCTATCTCCAGCAAGCGTTCCGGGTGAGAGGCGGGGTACACCCTGGACAAGTCACCAGTCTGTCGCAGACAATTGAACCAGAAATTGCATTTTATGAGACGCTCACATTTTGGTAACCTGCAGACCAAAAATTTTAAATAAAACTTTATTGCATGATCTTTTACTTAAAACAGAAAAGCAAAAATTATTCCTATTTCTGTTTAACAGATATAGTATGGATATTAACAGTTACCATGATCGCCAAGATAATTATTTGTTGTTTACAATAGCATGCAAACTATAGAATACATAATTCAAGGACATTTTTTGCCACAGCCAAATCTTTTTTTGTGAGAGAGCCTTGTTTCACCCAACTGACAGCCAGTGCACAGTAACAGTAGGGTGAGGTGTATGGTTCATCTTTACAACCTTAAGAGGTGCTATCACCTCTTAATAAAGTGTTAGCATTTCTAACTTTAAGATTGTGGTTCCTTGAAAAAAAAAAGGTCAGAGTCTTAGAGAATATAGAAACTCTACGGTGTGCAGATGATCTCAGAATTCACAAATGGCTGGTAAAGGAATTACAAAGATCATCAAGGGTTATTGATCATCTTCTACAGCATTATGACCACTGCAGTGTACATTATTGGGAAGATGATGACAAACGTCATAAATTCTCAGTGAAGAATGCCATCTCAGAATGAGGTGAAGTCATTCCAGAAAGGTAGGGAAGGGACGTACAGTTAGATTAAGTTAGTAGTTAGTAGCACCGTGGCCTTGAAGCAAGAAAGTGATGGGTTTGGACCCTGGACTGGGTCTTTCTGCATCGACTTCTCCTTGGGTGTGCATGGGTTCTCCCCAGGTACTCTATCTTCCTCTCATTGCCCAACAGTATGAATGTTAGACGTATTGCTCTATCGAAATTTTGAGTATGAACACAATTGTTTGACAAAATCTAAAATCTCTCCTCATTCAAACTTATGTGAGCCAATTAAGGTAGTTTGGCAATTCTTGCTCCCATTTGTAGGTGATGGCCAGACTCCTCAGTCACTGCAAGATTCACTCTTGGAAGTAGTTGTCAATCCCCCGCATTTGAACTGCAGCTCCTCTCATTAGGACTGAACAATCTGGCAAACAAATGAGTGGACGCCATATTAAACAAAATTTATTTTGTAAGATTGCCCCCACTATGACGCAAGAACAACCCCCGCCTCTGCTCCAACGTGAACTCTGGGTCAACTCAAGCACAGACTCGCCAGAAACTCTACATCTCGACTCCCATGGAGAAATACAAGCTGTGAATACACCAGCTTAACATTGAAGGATAGTCCTTCGGTGATCCCAGCATCTCCTGCTGCGTACTTGGTTGATGACTGTACCAAAGCCAGTGGCCTGTAAATGATCTGAAACCTTTCAATCGGCTTCCCGTGGCTAAGGTGGCTGCTGAAACCACCACCCATGCTGCAGCATTTGCTGTCACAGTCAATCTTTTGCGTAAAGAAAAGAAATGGACGTCCGTGAAAAAAATGATTAAAGAAATGCACAGTTGTGGAACATTCTGGCATGTTTTGACAGACTACAGCAATCAGCTTCAATTCATTTTGTGCTTTAAAATGTTTGATTTCAACTGGTATTTGGCACATAAGTAACTGGAACACGCCGTATCTTGAACTAAATCTGAGAAAAAGCGTTCCCTATTATGTCAGATGGGATTGTTTTCCTTCCCTGTCTTTTTCTTTCAGCTCTGTGGGTTTGGGAGCGCTCCCCCCTCAAACCATCTGTAAAACCATCATCTCCTCACTCAACTATCCAAGCAGGAAAGATAACTGTTTGTTTGAGCTGTGTTATCTGGACCTAGGCGGGTGCCTGAATAATACATCCGCCTATCTCTGCCCCGGTTTGCAGCTCAATGATAAAACACAAGCGCTTCTCACTCGCCAGTTTTGATATTCACAGCTGTGGACATCTGCAGCCAGATGAACAGAATAACCATCTCAAGACCAAGTAAATATTTGGACACATTTTCACGATTGCTAAAAATGCATTTTGCAGCCCACTTCAGTGGAGGGGGGGGGAGAGAGACCTGAAATATCTTTTTCCACTAGTTACAGGAATAACTGGAGTGGGTTGTTTTAACAGATCCAGGAGCCACATGAAAGGCAGTGCTGAAAGTGACTGCATCAATTAACGGACTTTGAAGATTTCAAAGGGCGTCAGCTGTAGGATGCACTACAGACAGAGGTTGTAGTTGTGAATTAAAAGATGAGCAAAAAATCCTGAAGGAAAACTAATTATGGTGGAGCAAAACAGGCATTATAAAAGATACTGCAGATTGGTGGTTCTAAAAGGTGTTCTTCAATACAGCTGGTGCGGAAAAGCATTTCTACGGTGCTCTCAGCTATTCTTGTTTACCTTTGTAAAAATGTTTCAAAAGCCTGAAAATATGTTCATCTCTCGTTGCTGTTGCGTAAGCCCTCACTGAAAACTGTTTTGCGTTTCTGCCTACAGGTAATCACAAAGTCCTTCTGATTTTTTCAGTTAAACATTTTAGATCAGTATTGACCTGAAAGACCCAAAAATAATTTATTTTCGGTTATCTTGCACAGACCACCAGCTTTTTTAAAAAAGCTCAAACATGTTAAAGACTTCCGGAAAATGCTGTGGTGCAAATACCTGTGGAACTACTGGTTTTTAAAATAAAGAGAATTGGTTAATATAGAGTCAATAAAGAGACTCAAACAAGGTTAGATTTAACTAGATTATAAGAGTTAATTTTAGCTGCTATCTAAACATAGAGCAGTTAAACTAGCTAAATTAGTTAGCTGCTAACGAGCTAGCAGCTAACCAGGAGTTTTTCTGTACAAGGGATGTCAATAATTGTGTGTCAGTATACGAGAGCTTTTCGTTTTGCTGTCATGGATGGTACGAGTATATTTTTTGATTCAAAACCTCATAGATGGGATATATTTCCCCAAAAACAGTACGTTTAATCTATAATTACATTTTCAGATGAAAGAGATACTATATGTCGAAATCTGTTACAGCCATATAGAGAGATACCGGCTTTGCTATGCTGTATCATTTTTGCAGGGGCCTAATCCATTTCGCCTCTGCTGGCATTTATTATTGGAAGAGCAGGGTTGAGTGAGACGGCCCTGGGAAAACAATCTTTTGTTTTAAAGATTGTGTCAGAGGGGAAAGCAAGAAAGAAACCCGTTTGCTTTTCTTTCACAGTTTGCAACATCAATGTCCTCATATCGTATCAGTCATCAGCCCAGGTTTACATTTCACAGTCAAATATCAGATTCGCAGCCCACAGGACTTCACCTGACTGCCTCTTAACTCGCCACAACAAAGAGAGCGCTGCGAGCAGAAATGGCAGCACCTCACAGAAGAGCGCAGAGACTGCCTGCATTGTTGGAATTCCGGCTCGACTTCCTGAGTCTCGCCGCACCTGGTCAACTGCCAACACGCGGTTTTCTCTCTCTGTTCCCTTCCTTCTCTCCTGCAAAGATCACATGTTGGCTAAATGTTGCTGTTAGGACATGAACCGCTCCAGCTTCACATTCTTCATCTATTAAATATGTTGCATCTCAGAGCTTACTATCTTTTTCTATCACAGAGAGTGAATGATATTTGGTTCTAAAACTGAGAAGAAAAAAAAAAGTGGAATCTGTTCTGGTGTGCTTTTAATTTGCCCTTCTGATGATTAGTATCAGTTGTCACTCTTTCCTGTGATGCTTATCCTTTAGTGATAGATTTAGATAATGATGTGCATGTCACGGTGTCATGCATTGTCGTTAATTGTTGCTTGAATTTCCTTTTTTTTTCTTTTGTTGTCCATGGCTGCCGGGAGCATGACAGACATATTCACACTTGTTCAATATCCAAGCGCACCCCTGTAATGAAGCTGGCATTGGCACAGCCGTTCTGGAGCTCAGTCAACCATCTGTTAGCCTGCATGGATTCACGCAGTGTTCAGTAAAGTGGACATTGTATGGATGCGTTCCAACATGAATGTCACGCAATCAGTGTTCACCAGGAAATTAAAAAAAAAAAAAAAAAAAGAAAAGAAAAGAAATATAAAAAATCTGTTCCATCTGTATTTATTGGGCAACACCTTTAAGCAGACAATGCCTACCACATTTCATATCAGATCCATGCTACATACTGTACGGTACATTTCATGCACAGAAGAGTTACATGGATTTTTGTGTGATAAACCAACAAAAAGCAGCTTGTAGTTGAGTATGGGGAAAAAATGATACAGGTAAAATGAGAAGTATTTATTTAGTTTTTTTTCTGTAATCAGCTCACTACCAATCTGTGTTGTCGATCCACATTTAGTGGAGTGAATATATATATATATATATATATATATATATAAGTGTGTGTATATATATATATGTATGTATATATATGTATATATATATGTATATATATATATATATACTTATGTTTTTTTATGTATGTCAACAATTACGTTCCCCCTCCTTCTTTTTCTTGCAAAAATAGTGTACACATACATTTTAAAGTTCTGGATTGGATTCAGGCCAAAACTTTCACTAGAACATTTTAAAACATTAATGTTCTTTGATCTGTGCCTTTCGATTGTAGCTCCAAGGTCTGCTGGAGTGTGCAGCTCTGTCTAGTCTCACTTCTTTTGAATCGCTAACGTATTTTATTCAAGAATTATGCTCTGGCTCCATTTGTCTTCATCTCGTCTCTGATCTGCTTTTTCCTGCCCTGGCTGCACAAAAGCACCGCCACAGAATGATACTGCCACTAGGAAGACAAAAAAATAAGGATACAAGCTTATGACAAAATTTTATTAATTGAGTTTGATGGATCAAAAAGCCCCACCCAAATAAAAAATCAATGCTATCGGCTCTGCCACCTGTTGGATTGACGTCATATAAGGCCTTATCGTGTTGAACATCTGTTTTATAAGGCCATATATGGCCTTATCGTATCAAACATCTGTTTATTAAGAGCTTTATCATATGGAACATGTGTTTTGATTGATGAATTTGAGCCTTATCATGATATGAAATCCTTATCGTCAATTTCCAGATTTAAGTTTAAGTCTTATCTTCATAAAACATGCTGTATTCTCTAAGGATCTGGAAAGTTCGAGAATAAAAATGATGCAAGATCTCTTTAAACCCAGTGACCTCCTCTCAGGGATGGAATATTCTAGAACTCTTATTAAGGCACAGTATTCTCCAAGGTTCTGGAAGATTCTACAACTCATTGATGCAACATGGCTTCTGAGTTACATCACTTATTCCCCCCACCCATTTTTAATTTAAGTCAAAGTCTTATCTTCATAAAACACTTTGTATTCTCCAAGGTTCTGGAAAGTTCGAGAATAAAAATGATGCAATATGCCCTGTGAGTTACAAGACTTCATACACAACTTCTTTTCAGTTTCAATTAGCCAATTTGCACACATAGGAGCAAATGGATTTAAAGTATTCTCCAAGGTTCTGGAAGATTCTAGAACTCATTGATGCAACATGGCTTCTGAGTTACATAACTTATTCCCCCTCCCCCCACCCATTTTTTTAATTTAAATAAAAGTCTTATCTTCATAAAACATGCTGTATTCTCCAAGGTGCTGGAAAGTTCGAGAATAAAAATGATGCAATATCTCTTTAGACCCAGTGACCTCCTCTCAGGGTTGGATCCCGCCCCCCTCTACAGCTCTTATCTTCCTGCTGCCCTGCAGATGCCCATCCCA